>CAUYON010153220.1:0-26265 GCA_963573935.1 Arctocebus calabarensis | reverse complement strand
TTGGGCTTAAGCGATTCTCTTGCCTCAGCCTCCCTAGTAGCTGGGACTACAGGCGCCCGCCACAGCGCCCGGCTATTTTTTTGTTTTTCAGTTCGGCCGAGGCCGGGCTTGAACCCGCCACCTTCGGTATATGGGGCCGGCGCCCTACTCGCTGAGCCACAGGAGCCGCCCGATGAACTGGGTTTTAACTAAGAAAAACTTGTCTCAGATTTAATAGATATCAACCACTGAGTGTTAGCTGCCTATTCAAGTTGACATCAGCATTTTCCAATAAACACGGTGATTCACTCATGAATGAAGATAAAAATATAATATGCCAGAAAAATGGAGCTTGTGTTTGTGACTAGCATTCAAGTCTTAAAGTGCTTAATTGACTATGTTTAAGTTAATCCTTCTATGAATCTGATAAAAGAGCTTTCCTCAGCTCTCTAGCCCTTCCTCAGACATTAATCTCTCTCCAGCTCATTTTTAAAGGGCCAGGTTAGTAACCAGGCACTAAAATCCATAAACAAAGAATAAATAGTGAACTGAAAAAACTTGCTCTACTTAGGCCTTCCTGTTAAATATAGATTAGAACTTTTTTTAAAAGGTGTGTAATTTATCGGCATAGATGCATAGAAAGAAAATGTCACCCTATGTCTCCCAATGACTCTTGAAGCCACCTTCCCGGGAGGTGAAATGGGATGGATACTCAGTCTTGCAGAAGGCCTGTAAAAGCCTGAATTAGGCTTTCTTGTGCCTATTTTAGTGACTATCTTAAAACATTCAAATGTAGATTTGGATGCTATCATTTGTAATTTTTTTTTTTTTTTTGTAGAGACAAAGTCTCACTTTATCATCCTTGGTAGAGTGCTGTGGCATGACACAGCTCACAGCAACCTCCAACTCCTGGGCTTAGGCGATTCTCTTGCCTCAGCCTCCTGAGTAGCTGGGACTACAGGCGTCCGCCACAATACCTGGCTGTTTTTCTGTTTTACAGTTCAGCCGAGGCTGGGTTTGAACCCATCACCTTCAGTATATGGGGCCGGCACCCTACTTGCTGACCCACAGGCGCTGCCCTCATTTGTAACATTTTAAAAGACATTTATGAATAGGCCAAGGACTATTTTTAAAAGTGTTTATAAAGACCTGCCTCCTTTGGTCAATATGAACTAGCTTATGTTGCAGTTTAGAGCCTCCCAAATATCAGGTTACAGACAACAAAGGTTTGTATCTCTCTCATTCTACATGTCTGGAAAAATTTATTGGCTAAGGTAATGTGTGCTGACTTCAGGCGTAGCTGATCAAGATACTCCAGAGCAGGCTGCAATGACTCACATTCCTTTTCCCTCGATTTTGCTTTTCTTGTGTGTTGGCTCCAGTCTCAAGCAGCTTCTACCAGCTCTAGGGTGACATCACATAATTCCAAGTCCAGGGGGAAAGAAAGAGTTTTTTCCCAGGTTAATGCCAACAGAAATCCCAAAGTCACCCTAACTGGAAAATTGGATTTGCATACCCATCTCCAAACTAGTCACTGGAGAGAGGGAAATGGAAATGCAGAGAATAGCACAGAGCTCTCGGAGGGATTAACCTCAACCAAATTATGAGGCTGAAATATGAGAAGACCAGTCCCTCTAAGTAAGAGACTCCAAGTGATGTCACCAGATGAAGGGAGAACGGATGTTAACACGAGACCAAATAACAGTTTGTATTATATGGTCCAAGACTAGAAGTGCCTGGACTACCTGCCAGATTCAGGATCTGATCGTTTCCCTATTACAGAAGGTAGCAATAATGTACCTCTAAGTGCTCCCCTAACAGTTATAAAGAAAGGTCATTCAATTTCATTTATTCATCCACGTAGATATTGAGTATCTATAAGAGAAACTCTGCTGCGTGATGGAAACAAAAAGTCTAATAAAATATAGTCTCTGCCCTCAAAGAGCTCCTGGGGGAAAGGACATTAAAACAGAACTACAGTTTACTCTCCTACATATTAAAAAAGAGATATGGACAGAGTACTGTATGGCATTTATCCTGAATGTTACCGGTCATTGAATTTACCTTTCTATATCAATCTTGATCTCACAGGATACACCTGAATCTAATTTTCAAAACGGCAAAATCTAGCATTTTTCATAAGAATAATGTTATGTAAATGGTTTCAGGACATAAAGATCAAAGTCTAGAATGTAATAACCTGTTGTTTCACTGTCAATCAGGATTTAAAATGAGACATGTAAGTGGCATTCTAAGACTGTGTGAAAGCGAAGGTGACCTTGACAACAGTTCTTGATTTTTTTTTTCCTTCAAACTAAAATAATAAATGCCTTAGGGAGACAAACTGTCACACATTCTTTGAGATGGAACAGCCAACAATTTGCAATCCCATCTGTCACTCAAAACCTTGTAGAACTCTCCAGGAAAGACTCCTCTATGCTGAAATAGGCAGTGCCAGGTAAGGACAAGAGAGGGCTGTGTCATCAGCAGAGTGAGGCCATGGACAGGCTTACTAACAAAGGAAATTCATTCCTCCTAAACATGTAACATTTTCAGAAATCATCGGAAATTGTATGAAATATAATAGACAAGAAAAATTTGTTCCTGAGTGCAATTTGGAAGTATTCCTAAAATAAACTCAAGTTGAGTGGTGGTATTTTTCACCTTAACTAGAAAGAAATTCATAATAAGGTAGAAAGTGGGCAATTAAGATTTAAGGAAGTTTTGAAAACATGGAGACCAGTCTTTTACTCAAGAAACATTTACTGAGCACCTGTAATGTGCCCCATGCTGTGCTAGACAATGTTAATGCAAAAAAGAATGTTACACAATACTTCCCACACAGTCTATTGGGAGATAAGGACATAAACAAATAGTTACGGCATTATGTCATGTATGCTGTAACAGGCTTTTACAGGGTGCTGCAGGAAAGGCCCACAAAGAAAATGAAACATTTAAGTGGAGTCTTCAAAGATGCATAGTTCACTATATTGACAAGGTCAAGGAGGGCTCACATAGCAGAGAGAAAGTCATGAAGGTATAAAGTGTGCCATGTATGGGGAAAGAGCAGAGGGAAGCCATTGAAGGTTTTTGAACAAGAGAATGACATGGTCAAGGTCATGCCTCTAAAAAAATTTCCTCCAGGAGGATTAGACTGAAGAGGAGAGAATCCAAGTAGGAACACCAGCCCAGGAGCTGCTGCAGGCATTCAGCCAGGAGTGAGGCTAAATGCCAAGGTAAGGCAATGAGGTTGGAGCAAGGAGACATGACAGCTAGTTGATAGGAAAGTACAAATAGCAAGACCTGGTTACAGGGAAGGGAAGGAGGTGAATGACCATGATTCCCAGGCTAGGCTGGCTTCATGGACGTGTGACTGGTGCAGTTGCACAGCCACCCCAACCCCACCCAGGGGGCCCCACGCTAGATTTGGGGCACACTCTGTCATTGTCTTTACATTAACAGAAAGGCTCTACATTTATGTCTGGCTTATCATGTAGCCAGTCTTATTCCCAGCTAAAGGTTGGACCACAGTGCCAATAAATGATATGAGAAACAAAAAGATATTTTGTGCAATGTAGGGGCGAGTGGACAGATGAGTTTCATTTTGCAACACATAAATTTCATAGGTCATCAAGGTAGGCTATTCAATGGCCTGTTAGAAAGCGGACATAAACTCTGAGCCAAGTACAAGCCAGAGATATAGATTGGTGTGGGGGCACCAAGATCAAGTCTTGGAGCTCCTGAATGCGGACGAGAGTGTGCAGAGGGAAAAGGAGACGATCTTTTAGAGCACTGATGTTTAAGGCATCAGAGAAGGGCAGGGGAAATAAATGGAAGAGGGGCAAAGTCCTGCAGGAAAATTTTGGCGTTTTATCCTGGAAGCCAAGGAGAAAGGAGTCGCAAGGAGGGTGAGATCATCTGAAGCTTATGCTACAGAGATTCAAATAAGATCATAGGAGGAAAATGCCCTTTGCATTCGGCCATTAGAAAGTCAATGGTGATTATCAAGAACTGGGAAGTTGGGAAACATAGTGGAAAGAGGTGAAGTAGAAAGCAGAAAATGTGAGTGCAAACTGTGCTTTCCAGAACCTGAACCAGGAACTCAGGAGAGGAAAGGAATCAAGTAGAGGGTGTGTAGCATAAAGGCAAGACCTGTTTTTACTTAAGACGGAGGAAACCAAGCAGGTTTGTATGTGAGGGCATTGACTGCAGTAGATGAGAAAAGTAGATACTTCTAGGAGAAAATACAAAAGACGAATGTGGGAATGGAAGGAGACAGACTCAGACGGTGTGGTCAGAGAGTGACCATACGCACAGGCAAAAGTTTTAAAACCTCTAATTCTCTCGGTAGTGTTGAATTTGCTACTAAGAGAGGCGAGCAGAAGAGCAGGCGGGCTTCTGAAGGACCCCTTGCAGCGGGACAGGGTGGGGACCAGACACACAGGTGGCTAGGAGGGCTCAGCTGCCGTGAGAGCAGAAGCCACTCCTGAGTCAGAACAGACAGATGCTTGCCATGTATATGGATGAAAACTTGTAACATGAAACTTCGGCCCAGGGTATTAAAAGCTCAATAAGGTGAAAAGAGATTGGGCTTTTACTATTTTTCTTTAACGAAGCTCTGAAGACTCTCCATTTCAATACTAGAGCCTCACAACAGCACAGGCTTTCCCAGCCCAGACAGCACGGAGGACCCTAAATATCAGGAGAGACAATCTCCCCCGCGGCAGGGCCAGCGCTGATTGGGTGAATAATTAATACCTCATCAAGACGGGAGCCTCCCACCTCCCTCAGTCTAGGGGACGTGTATAAACTGGTAAAGCAGCTTACTCTGTGGTCTAATGATTAAACTTCCCTGGGCCCTATTTCATTGCTGCTAAGTTAAAAACTGACCAGTTAGATCTGAAAACAAGAAAAGTCTCCTGACGGAGCTACGTTCCCCTTATTCCCAGGGCACGACTAAAGAAATCTCAGGCTAAGAGCAGCAGAATTGGGTTAATTCACAGAGGCTGGTGGGATCTGGTCAACAACCTTTTTCCTTTCCAACCCCCAGACGGTGAGCAGTTATTTAACCGGGCAGGTCGCACACTTGCTGTTAGAGACCCTTCATTCGAGGCCTCCTCCCCGCCTCATTTGCACACCGGGCAGAACTGCGCCTCACCAGCGATCTCCAGCTTGGTGGAGGTGGAAATGGGAATCGCTAACAATGGTGTCATTCGAGAAATTACCGAAATAAAGCTGTCTTCTAGATTCAGGTAGGAAGTAGATTTAAGAAAAAAGAAAAAAAAAAAAAAAAAACAGAGCTGTGTAATTCAACGCTGTGACCACCCGGACAGCAGGGGCCAGAGGTAGGTCCTGAATAAAAGTGAGCAAAGAATGCGCATGAACGGCGATTTCCCTCCTTGGTAGGGAGACTCTGCACACGTCACGCCCACCCCAAGCTCCCAGATACCGGGGGCGCGATTCACCTTCCGAAGGACAAACGCACAGGTCGACCCTCTTTCTAAAGGGTTAATCGTCCCTCCCCGAGCGCTCCTGCCGGAGTGTGTAGCCTTGAGCACCTTTTGGTGACTCACGTCTTACGAATGTAAATGCACGAGTCCGCGGTAGGTCCCGGCCAGCCCCCCGCCCCTCGGCGAGCCGAACACCTCCCGAGACCAGCCCCAGCGCATCCCGCCCCCCGCGCCGACGGCCCCTCCGCGCGCCGCTGTCGGGGCTTGCAGCCAGTGGCCGACCCACCGGCCCACGAGGGCACCTGCAAGAGGCACGACCCAGCGGTGACCGCAGACGCGGCCTCAAAACAAAAGAGGCGCCCGGGGCGGTGGGACCTGGCCCCCGCCGCCCGCCCCCTCGGCCCTGCGCTCCGTGTGCGCATGAGCAGAGGCGCCTCCCTCGGTTCCTCCCAAGGCTAAACTTTCTAATTCCCTTCTTTGGGCTCCGGGGCTGCCAGGAGCGCGGAGAGAGCTCGCTCGCCTCTCGGGTGAGGGAACAAAGTGGCTGCGCGATTTTTCCCCCTTCCCAGCCCATCCCCCGCTTCCGTGGGAGCGAGAGGAAATGAAAGGGCCCCTCTCCTCTCTCTGAACATTTGCCTTTTTTCTTTCTACCTCTCCAGAAAGGAAGACGGGAAGAAAGGGCAGGCGGTTCGCCGGGCGTCTTGTCCCCTTCCTCTGCTGTGTCCCCTTGGCTGCGGCCATGGGGCTGCTCCAGGTGTTCGCTTTCAGTTTCTTAGGTAATTCCGGGGAAACGGCGGGGGGAGGGGGTCAGACTGGGGCGCGGGGGAAGAAAACCCCAAAGCCGCCGGGAGCCCCACCTTCCAGGGAACCTGGGGGATCCGGAAAGGGACTGGTTGGAAAGGACGTCCCCGGGATTAAACGCCACCACCCTTGCCTCGGCGGTGGCCGGAGACGGCGCACGCGGAGCGCCGCGGACCCGCATCCCCGGGGCTCTGCGCCCAGAGCTCTGGCTCCTGCGGGCTCCCGCGGCCGCCACTCGGGGCTTTGCACCCTCGGCTGCTTCACGCTGGCGTTCCCTACTGAGGAGCGCAGGCTGCCCGGGATGGAGGGGTCCCTAAGAACCCATTTCCCCCGAAAGTGCCCGAGCCCCAGCGCAGGCTTCGTCCTGGCAACAGATTGGGAACATGTGGCTTTAATTAACCATCCCCATTTGTCTCTGGGTGGCACCAGACACAGCTGGAGCCGGCGCTTCCCTGGAATGGTGAATCACCTCCGAGCCGCAGGGACTGTCCACCGACCCCTCACTCGGGGAAGCGGCAGCTACAGCGAGGCGCCGGCGACCGTGGCGCGTACACGCACACGCATTCCTCCCTGCGCACAGATTTCCACGCGCACACGCGCACTCTGACACCGAGGATGCGCGGGCTGCCGTGTGCACGCGGGTTCCCACGCGCGTGGGTGTGCAGCGTTTGGGGGGGCCGGCCTCCCTGCGCCCGGCCCCAGGCGTGTCGAAGTGGCCGGTCTGCACATCCACCTTTTGTGGACGCAACCCCCGGGAGATGAGCGTGGCGCGAGCGGTGGTGGGTTTCCCGGGAGGGATGCTGTCAGCTGCTGCGCGAACCTGATGAAGAGTCTGAGGCTCTGCGCGTCTTTCTCGTCCCTGTTCTCCCGGCTTCTCTTTCGATAACCTCTCCATTGTGTCTTTTCTGTGTATTCTATTTTCTTCCGTCCCTGCCTCCGCTGTTTCTGTTGCTTGGGCCTCACCCCCACCCTGTCGCCTGCTCCTTCCCGCAGCCCTGTGCGGAGCCGGAGTGCGCGGTCAAGAACCGGAGTTCAGCTATGGCTGCGCCGAAGGCAGCTGCTACCCGGCCACCGGCGACCTTCTCATAGGCAGAGCACAGAGACTTTCGGTGACCTCGACGTGTGGGCTGCACAAGCCCGAGCCCTACTGTATCGTCAGCCACCTACAGGTGAGATTGGAGCTGAGTTCAGGCTCTGCTAGCGCCGCCTCCAGTCCAGACTGACAGGGAGGCCCTGGGGACTCTGCATCCTGCCTGCAGTCCAGATCGGAAGCGCAGCGGCCGGGGAGTCCCGGATTAGGTTGGTACCTGCCCCATGGCAGTTTGCACAGTTGCATCCGCCAAACATTTCCTGCCGTCACCTCTGTCACCTCTGCCCACATGGCCAGTGTAGAAGGGCAGGCCTGCAGACAGACCTGGCCCCTGCCTTGATCTGGGGTCTCTAAAAGTCCTGATTTATAAAATTCCTTCCTCTTTGGAAATGTGTATTCAAGGTGGTTTAGGTGGTTTATCCTCTTCTCTGCGAACTGAGCAGTGGCCTTGGGTTTCCACATCTTTCTCTTGGGTAAAGGATATTCTGGCATTGACAGACGCCCCATAAGGAAAGTGATTCCAATCACAGAATGAACCCGTTTTCCCCTCCTCACTTGGTGCTGTTCCCAAATATCTCCATTAGGTCATATCAGGATGAGATGTTTTCTTTTTCAAAATGCCCTGGTTGCCATGGGTACCCTGATAGAGGAAGACCAAAATGAAATTTCAGGATATTACATGTTTCTAAAAGTGGACCCAGAGTTAAGATTTCAGAGGTCATATTTATACATAGCCAAAACTAATTTTAAAAGAAGGTACAAAGTGTCAACTATCTAGAATCAAGATCCTCTCCTTGATTTTTAAAAAGCAGGCTGCTATCTCTGGTCTTCAATCTCACAATCTCCTGGCAGAGGTCAGGGCACCCACCTGTGTAAAGACCCTTCAGAAGTGCAGTGTGTAGTGTGGTTCACACAGCAGACGCCTCAGGTTGGAGTCCCTCTTACAAAGCGGAAAGTCCGTTCTGGAGACCTAATAAATTAAACTGAAGGAATGTGGTAAAGTGGATTCCACTCATGTGCTTCCAGGTTTATACAGAGATGTCTAGACTGCTTCCTCCTGATTAGAGGGGAGACTATAATTAAACTTTTTTTTTTTTTAAGTTCTGGTGATTGTTCTCCAATACTAGTTTCCTTGACTACAAGTTAATGAAAGCAGTTGATATTATCTTTTACAATATTAGCATTTAACTTTTGCCTAAAATATTGCTAACATTTACTTGAGAGGCTAGGACATCCTGTAAATGAATCACCAGATTCTGAAATCAGCTTTGACCAAAATGAGAATAGGATTACTTGTCTTAAAAGCAACTGGAGCCAGACCCTCTGGTTGATATGATTAGGCATGAAATTGTGGAGTGCCTTTCACAGGTAATAGGGCCCAAACAAAAGGACTGGACATGCTTTTTTCACACACATAAAAATTGAGGCAGCACCTGTGGCTCAAAGGAGTATGGCGCCGGCCCCATATGCCAGAGGTGGAGGGTTCAAACCCAGCCCTGGCCAAAACCCACCCTTCCACAAAAAATTTTTTTTTGAGGCAAGAAGCATATTCTCTCCAGGTTCTAGTGCATCCTTAACTTTTGATCTCTGTGTTTTAGTTAGTGCACCTTGCTAGTCTCCAAATCGTTTTGTGAAGAAGGTTGTAACTAACTATATACAAAGGTAAAAGGATAGTCAGTTGATTTTGTCCTTAGTAGCAGCCTTGAGCAACAGGGTGGCCATTGCACATGAACTTTATGGCCACCCTCTATATGAGTTTCTATATATTTAAGTCTTGGCATCATTTTTAGACTTAAGGATAATGTACCTTTCAAACAATTTTGGTACAGAGCAGAGCTCCGTGTGGGAAAGGGAAGTGTTAAACTGTGTGGTTTATGATTTGCCACAGTGGAGTGCACAGAATGAAGAGACCTCTCCGAACTGCCTGGCGGCTGCGGCTCCCACTTTAGAAGAAAGAAAACGTGAGAAATTAAAAGCAGGGGTAGGGCTCGTGTGCCCATCTAGGCCCTTACATACCGCATTTTGACTGAATCCAAATATAACAGAACAAATTCTTTTATTAAAAGAGGAGCAGCAGAGAAGGATGAAGCTTTTCTTGCCTCCTTTGGTGCTTAACAAAGAACAATCTAGAAATCAGAAGACTGCAGATTCCCCACCCCGACTCTGTCTTCATTCCTGTTCATGTGCATACTGGGGTTCTTTGAGGATAGCCTGGTTACCCGTTCCCCAGAAATACCTCCCCGTGAGCCTACATGTCACCACCACTGATTCACTGCTTGGGCAGAGTAGAAACCAAGAAATCTTGTTCTGTAGTTCCCAAAGCTTCGCTAAATGCTTCTGCCTAATACTTGGTTTCTGCCTTATTTAGGTTTTAGAAACACAAGCCAAAAGAATTAGATTTTTTTCCTTTCATTTTCAGTTTGCTTGATGTCAGCAAAAATTCTCTAATTCCTCGTTTGCATTTTAAACTTTAGAGTAAGCGTCTCTAGCTATTTATTGAGATGAAGGTTTAAGCCTAGACATTTGATTTGATTATATCAATAGGTTGTGGAAACAATGCCTTCTTTTACTTTTGACCTTGCATTTGTAAGAAAGGAGGAAATTATTTTCAGGTGTATTTTAGACTCAGTAAATTAAAAGTGAAAGGTAAGTCATTTAAGTAATTTTCAGACATTCATTTTTCCTGAAGCTAGTTAGTTTGATTTTTATATTGTGGGCTTGATGGGTTTTTAAATTTAAACAAAAATTTTTGATGAAATTGCTTTCTAGACTCATGAAACTAATTTTGTTTTCAGGAGGACAAAAAATGCTTCATATGTAATTCCCAAGATCCTTATCATGAGACCCTCAATCCTGACAGCCATCTCATTGAAAATGTAGTCACTACATTTGCTCCAAACCGCCTTAAGATTTGGTGGCAGTCTGAAAATGGTATGTGGTTGGTATGGGAACCAGTTCCAGGAGTGTGACTGGGAACCTGGGTAGGGTTTACAAGCTCCTGGGTGTTTGTAATTATGATCGGCTTCTCTGTTCCATAATTATGGCCTCTGACAGATTTACTGCCTGGAGCACTAACTTCTTCTAGTAAAATTAGATCCTGAAGCATGCACTTCCTATAAGAAAGCAGCCTTTCATGCTATAGACTAAAGGAACATTTCATCGTCCTCACCCAGAGGGGGTGTTTGGGGAGAATGTGTGTGCTGGGGACAGTCTGGGAAGACCCAATACTAGCTTAAGCCCTTATTCTTCCACAAAACATAACATCTTTCATTTCAATCCACCTCAAAAGAGAGGGCAGAATCACAGCCCCTACCACCTTCCTTCCATCTACAGAAAATCTCGTAATAGTAATAATAGTACTGAATAAACACCATGATGTAATTTTTCAAAGACTCTGTCAACGTGGATATGACCCCAAGTTAAACAGTTCCCCTAATGATTGTGTGAATCTAACCCCTTTTTCCTGTGCCATTTGGGTTTTTATGTAATATAGTCATCAAATATAATATTACTATTATTATAAAAACTAAGCCCAGATGAATTTCATATTTGTTTCTAACCTGAATGCTGAAATTTGGGGAATAAAGGTAATTAAAACTACCTTTGTTTTCAAAACAAGTCTGTTGAGAAAGGGCCCTCAAAGAAGTGAATCTCAGCCTGGCCTTAATATGAGCATGAACACTACTTGATTTTTTTTTTCTGTGCCCCACACCTAGGGAGCCTCTGGATGTTTACCGTCATTTATCATTTTATAAAGAGAAACTCCTTTAATAGACTTCCTTGTCAGGTGGGCACAGTGGCTCATGCTTGTAATCCTAGTACCCTGGAAGGCTAAGGCAGGTGGATAGCTTGAACTCAAGAGTTTGAGACCAGCCTGGGTAAGAGTGAGACCCGACGCTACTAAAATTAGAAAAACTGGCTGGCCATCATGGCAGGTACCTGTAGTCCCAGCCACTTGGGGTGCTGAGGCAAGATTGCTTGAGCCCAAGAGATTGAGGTTGCTGTAAGCTGTGAAGACACAGTGGCTCTCTACACAGGGTCCTCTCCCCAGGTTGACAGAGTGAGATTCTGTTAAAAAAAAATATATGTTAATAGATTTCCTTGACATTGACTCTTCTAGAAGACCCTTGGTTTCTAGAGAGCACTAGTTGTTCATTGGTTGCCCTTGGGAATCCATTAGTTATAAACTTGATTGAGATAGGTCTTGAGAAAACATTTACCACTTACAGCCACATTAATCCTTATAGGGGATATATTGGTTTATAATCTCTGTAAATCTGTACTGCTTCCAAGAGGACTTCTGAAACAGCATAGAGTTTATTATGAGCAGGGACTTGGAGCATTTCCCGATTACCCATGTTCTTCCAATGAGATAGAGCGACAGAAGATGCCTCAGTATTAGGATCAAGACTGTTTCTGTTTTGGTTGACAGAGAGCAAAACAGTTTTCCATGTGCCATAGTTTGTTTTGTTTTGTTTTTTTGAAACATTGAGACTGAGTCTTGACTCTGTTACCCCAGGCTAGAGTGCCTGCCTGCTGTAGTGTCAGCCTAGCTTACAGCAACCCCAGACTCCGGGGTTCAAGCATTCCGCCTCAGCCTCCTAAGTAACTGGGACTACAAGTGCTGCCACAGTGCCCAGCTAATTTTTTCTACTTCCAGTAGAGATGGGGTCTCACTCTTGCTCAGACCCGTCTCAAACTCCTGAGCTCAGACAATCTTGTACCTTGGCCTCCCAAAGTGCTAGAACTACAGGTGTGAGCTGCCACGCCTGGCCCATGTGCAATAGTTCTAAAGGAAGGTTTTTCTTAGTTAAGTCAAGAGTTAATCAAGTTTGAATCTGAGGAACAAAAAGAGTCTGAATGCCAGAAAGAAGAAATTTTTCACATAGAGGGGGGCATGAGTTCTCTGTCACAAGGGATTAGACTGGTGGAACTTAGTCTTTAGAAAGTCAGACTGATCGTTACTATAACCCTATCCTCTCTGTCTAAGAGTTCATAATTAAAGACTTTCTTTATAAATATGATTTTATCTATTTTCTGTGTGTTTTGCACGAGTTGTGTTTATATGGGGCGGTGCCTGTGGCTCAGTGAGTAGATCGCCGGCCCCATATACCGAGGGTGGCAGGTTCAAACCTGGCCCCGGCCAAACTGCAACAAAAAAATAGCCGAGTGTTGTGGCGGGCGCCCGTAGTCCCAGCTACTCAGGAGGCTGAGGCAAGAGAATCGCCTAAGCCCAAGAGCTGGAGGTTACTGTGAGCTGTGATGCCGTGGCACTCTACCGAGAGCGACAAAGTGAAACGATCAGTTTAAACGATCCATTTTCAGGCAGAGGAGCAGGCTTGGAATGTGCAGCTGCTTTTAACTTGCCCTTCAGGATGATCTATTCCTGGTCTATTCCTGGTCTATTCCTATTCTGACAGAAATCAAATATACTCTACGAGAATGACCTTGTTTCTTTTCTCCATGATTTTTCTTCCTATATTAAAAAAACAAACAAAACCCCCCAACAAAGCGGTAGTGCTTTCTCAGGTTGTAAAGCTAAAGGGAACGTGCCTTTGGTGCGTGCATTGCCGCATGTTCTGTTCCAGGAATGGCTCTAGTCTTGCTTTGTGCTTCATGTTATTTCGTTATCTCTTAAATTTGAACAAATACTGTAGATTTTTAAAAGCCTGGAAGAGGAGAGATGTATAGTTGCTTAGCTAACATATCAACTCAAAAATAAACGTCCACAGTCGTTTTGTACTATGGTTCTTTTTAATAAGTCTGATAAGGTTAGTTAGCATGATTATAATGTTTTTCTTTAACATTCCAACTAACTCATATCCGTTCCAGTGACCACTTTTTCCCCCCCAATTGACTGGGCAGTTTTCCAGCAGGAGAGTTTATTTCAAAAGGCCCTCCTGATTTCCTGAAAATACACCCATCTGTGACATGATTCATGCTGACACATTCCTGTCTTCCTGCATTTAAGACTTCTTTTGCTCTAGAGATGGACCCCAGAAGCTCTCTCAAACACAGGGAATGTGGAAAAGTTCTTTACCAAACAGGCAGGCTTGAGCACTCCAGGGATTGGGAAGGAGGTGCTTTCCATCCCTGGAATTCCAGTGGCCTTTTTATTTAGTGTGTAAAGTGGGACCGACTGACCCACAGGGCATGGTGCAAAGGCTCATTTGTTTGCTCAGGCTTTCCCCTGAAAGAGAAGATGTTAGTATTTGTTCTGGGCCAGTTTGTTTATTTGACTGATTCTTTGTCTCTTTGGCATTGTTTTTCAATTGTGGAAATGCATCCAGAAGTTTCCCCATCAGGGATAGGATTTTCTAAGTTGGAGTATAACTAACATATGTGGTAGGCTGTTATTTATTTTCTTTGCTGCTGCATAGAGAAAAAGGAATATTTGTGTTTCTACTGGAGGAGGGTTGTGTCCCTGTGCATCCGACTGCAAGCTGACCCCCTCCTGCGCACAGGAAGTGCCTCTCCCCCTTCCCCCTTGGGGAGTCACTGGGCCTAGAGAGCTGGAAAGATGTTTCACTTCTTCCTAGGCAAAAGATGTCTTTCTTGACAGCACTTGAGGCATTCTGCCAGATGTCTTGTTCCAATGAGCAGATGCAGCTTGCTGAACTTCAGAATGATTTGTGGAAAACTGAGAGCTCATTCTGATTTGTGGTTTGCCACCTTAATAAATACAAAGGAGTATTGTCTTACCCTCAGCTTAAAGCAGAATGCAAAGACGATTTCTGAGGAACATAAAGATAGTATTGTTTTCTTTTTTTTAAGAGACAGAGTTTTACTTTGTCACCCTTGGTAGAGTGCTATGGCATCACAGCTCACAGCAACCTGCAGCTCTTGGGCTTAGGCGATTCTCTTGCCTTAGCCTCCCTAGTAGCTGGGACTACGGGCGCCTGCCACAACACCCAGCTATTTTTTTATTGCAGTTTGGCTGGGGCCAGGTTCGAACCCGCCACCCTTGGTATATAGGGCTGGTGCCCTACTAACTGAGCCACAGGTGCCACCCCATAAAGATAATTTTTTTAAAAAATGGCCTCAACTATTCACAGATGTTCCTGTTTATCTTACTGTTTACTTTTTATTTCTAAAACTCTATAGGCGTGGAAAATGTTACTATCCAACTGGATTTGGAGGCAGAATTCCACTTTACTCATCTCATAATGACTTTCAAGGTAAGAAATCCCTACTATTCTCACGAATGACATGGGAGAGCACCATGTGATTTGCCCATTTCAAAGTATATGTCTATTGTGAGTTGGCCTAAATGGGAACTTAAATGTCGTTGCCATGAATTGGGATAATTTAAACCTGGGCATAAATTGCTACATGTAACAAATACTCTATCTTCACGGCAACAGGTAGAAAAGAGCCTCTGTTCTAAGGTAATTCAACTGTAAACTTTTAATTGGGTATCTTTTTATTTCCCAAAGAGCAAGACAGTATTGACTCTCTCCCAAACCACAATAAAACATCTGGCGAGTAAATCCCTGATCCCTTGTATTTATGTTTTAATGCTGAGTTTTCAGAGTTCTGCAGTATTTATGGGAATGGTTTCACAGTTTCTTGAGTAATGTGTATGCCTTCTTCAATGTGAGTTTTCTCATTTTTTTCTTTTAGAGATGTAAAATGACTCCAGGACTAGGGAATGTCTCTGTACAAAGTCCCTTTGTTTCTTCTTAAGCAGCTGCCTGGAAATAACAGACTTCCCATGGCTTAAAGTACACGTTGGCGCACATAAGACCCATAATTTACTTATTTTCTCAGATTAAAATCACTTTTGAATAGTTTTCAGTTGGGTTGGGGCCTTATCTGTACCCTCTCAGTTTAGGAAGAGGTGCCAGAGATAGATTTACCATGTGGACAGGTAGCCATGAAAGTCTCACTTGTGTCTGCCACCGAAGCCTGGGAGGCCATGGGGCAAGGGTGGGTGTGGGGTCAGGATGTGACCAGGAGGGACACTGGGCCCTGTGGTTCCCAGGCTGAGCTGTTGTCCTCGGCCCATGGGCAGGGAGGTGTACAATGGGACTGCAACACCTGATATCGAGCGGGCTGGGAGGGCTTTCACTACGTAACTCGGCAGTCATTCTTTGTCACCAGCCCCTGTCCCTCCACTGGGCACATGTTGAACCTGGTGATTAATTTGATACTCATCCGCACAAAAGGATGTTTCCTTTATGTCATGTGACACCTAAAAATATGCAGAATCATCTGGCCCTATATTTTGCTTTGGAGAGGGCATCTGATCCCATGCATGCATAGTTTGAAGTTTGTTTAGATCCAGAATTCTTTGGGGCACATAGTCTGCGGTTGAACACTCGTTCCAGTGAACGCAGTGGGCGAAGCTTCCTCATGTGGGCAAGAGCAGAAGGTCAAACAGAAGAGGCGGTGACTGTGCTGAGACCTGAAGAATGGCACAGCTCATCAGACTTGTTTGTGGAGGGAACTCATTCTTCAGGTTCTGGCTCCTGTGAGGAAAGCAACCTCTCTGGGCTTGGGTGGACTTGGATGTGAACCCCTGTAACCTTTTCCTGGCAGCCATGGCCGGAGCTTTGGCTTTCCCATGTAAAAGGAAGTCAAACAGGAGGAATGATCCTGCATCTGAGGACCATTGTGTGATGGGCCCCTCAGTTCTGGACATAGGGATGATCTTGCGGCCTTGGTGTATGGTGGGAACTAATTTTACAACTGCTGACTCTCAGCATGTAGTATTTGCTCTACAGATATTTACTGAATAAATGAGTAAGTAGACAATAGAATTCAACCATCTTCTGTTTTCAAGAAACGACCCTACTCTCTGTGGGATATTTTAAAGATAGCACAGTGACTGCTGTCTGGGAGCTTCCCGTCTTCTCGGGGACAAAGATATCCTTGCAAATACCCTGTACCACGTGACAGAATGTGCTAACTGCCGAAGGAGAAGTTTGAGACACTGTGTGCCAGCAGGAAGGAGGGAGAGATTAAGTTCAGCCTGGGACAAAGGAGAAGGCTTCCCAAGGAAAGGACCGACTTGACCTAGGCCAGGAAGGTTGAGCAGTATGTCAGGTGTCAGTGGGAGGAGATGGAAGAAAAGTCATCCGGGGTGGAGCAAACTGAGGCAAAGCTCTGGTGGTGCACAGACTTGGGTCAACAAGTAGTATGTGGTACTGAGGTCAGCATCCCTAGGGGGTGATGTTAATGGGAACACTGACTGTGAGTCCTGTGTTACTTGGAAAGCTTTTCAAGTTGCATGCATCCCTTTGCTTTATACTCTTAAGCCCTCTGCTGCTCCTGCTTTTGAGAATTATTGCCAAGGGCAGTCGCTTGCATCCTTCAGAATCGAAGGTTGAACCATGAAGTGGTGGAAAGGCTAGAAGTGGAACAGTGGAAGGAAAAGGCTGAATCAGAAATGACTTACAGTTCAAACGAATTAACTGGGAAGATGGTGAGACCACAAAGAGTGGTGGAGTCAGGAGAGGACAGGTTGGGAGGATGACGAGCCCTTAATTCTTCCTTGCCGGGTTGGTCATGGAGATGGCTGATTGCTAAGTGGAGGTGGATTACCAAAAACTCCCTTCACATATACGCAGGTTATTTTTTTATATAGTCAGGTGATCTAGAGCTCCTAGCTCTTCTGTTCATCAGACATCCAGAGCCAACTCTGCAGCAATGTGGAGAACGTTGATGACCAAGCAAAGAACATGGAAAAACTTCCATTCTTTAGGTAAAATGTATTGTTCTGGTTTTCAGCAGCTTCTTAACTCCACAGGAAATTGGATGACTTGTCAGGGCCTTTTAGGACTTAGAAGTTTCCAGAGGGGTAGGAGAAAGAATCACAGCCAGGACTGGCCTTCACACTTTTTCGCTCCGTTCTCTTTTGACTCGGACGTGGACTAGACTTGCTCCTCTCAGGCTTTCTCCGGGTTCCGCCAGCCCGGACCCTGGTCTCCTGGGGAGCTTGCCCTGCTTCTTGGCACACATGGTTCAGTTAGTCATTGAATTTTTTTCTCCCTTAATTTACAATTCTTAGTCTAATGTTCTCTGGAGTTTAATAAGGTATCATGGTCACGTATTGCAGGATAGGTGAAAAATAAGAAACTGAGCAGCTAGTGATGAGTAAGTCAGAGAATCTGTCAAAGTATAACCTTCTGTTTTCCTACCCTCGACTTTTTTTTATCAGAGAAGAAAAGCCAGCAGGATTATTAGGGGAAGACAAAAGGAGGTCTTGGCATGTTTCTAGTTTTCACCATTAGCTCTCACCCAAATTTCTGTCAAGCATCGGTTTTAATTCAGAAGTGAGTGCCTCTATTTAGATTCTGTTTTCTAGGTCAGCTTAACTTTCCTTTCATCCTCCACCATTGTTATCTTTCTTCCACTTCCCCGAATGCTCTCCCTGTGCTTGCCAGTGTGGAAACCTTCGCCTCTTTGCCTGTTTTCAGTGCTCATTTGGCACCATCTCTCATTTCCACTTGATCCTGTTCCCCACACCCTCCTGAATCTCCACACTGCCTTGGCTTGGGGGTTCTTTTTTCTGTTTCTTTTCCAACACACATTTTTTAGTCTTCTACTATGCAGTTAGCCAGTGAGGGAGGAAGGTAGGTTTGGTCTTATTCAGCACGGATTTCAATCCAAGTTCTGCCTCGGACTAGCACGTCAGTTGTATCTGAGCCTCATTTTCCTCGTCTATAAGACAAATGTGTTGCAAGGGGGTATTAGTTTCCGAGGGCTATGATGGCAAAGTGTCACAGACTGGGTGGCTTAAACTGTGAGAACCGTTTTCTCACAGTCCCAGAGCCTGTGTCCCAGGTGCTGGTGGGATTGGTGTTTTTGAAGCCTCTCTCCTTGGCTCGTGGACAGCTGTCTTCTCTCTGAGTCTTCACAGGCTCCTCCTCCTACACGTGTGTATGTCCTGATCTCTTATGCTTATAAGGACACTAGTCATATTGAATTAAAGCCCACTCTCATGGCCTTGTTTTACCTGAATTACCTCTTTAAAGACCCAGTCTCCACAGACAGTCACATTCTGAAGTATGGAGTTAGGTCTTTAACATGTGAATTTTGCAGAAACACAAATCCCCCCGTGATAGAGGGTTCAATGAAATAATGTACTTAGTGTTAATGGCTCCACTCTGTTTCCTTCTCTGTCCAAATACATCTTCTGGAGAACAGTTAGGTTCTCTTCATCTGGCCCTTTGCTTTTTTTTCTTTTGAGACATCACAAACCTGGAGATTTCAGATATTGTGTTTCTGTGTTGCCTCCCACCCTCATGTTTCAAGCTCCATTTTTTTTTTTTTTTTTGAGACAGAGCCTCAAGCTGTCACCCTGGATAGAGTGCTGTGACATCACAGCTCACAGCAACCTCCAATTCCTGGGTTCAAGTGAGTCTCTTGCCTCCGCCTCCCAAGTAGCTTGGGACTACAGGCGCCCGCCACAACGCCCAGCCATTTTTTGGTTGCAGCCGTCATTGTTGTTTGGCGGGCCCGGGCTGGATTCGAACCTGCCAGCTCAGGTGTACGTGGCTGGTGCCTTAGCCTGTTGAGCCATAGGCGCCGAGCCTCAAGCTCCATTCTTGCAGCTGAGGACTGGACCACTGTTTCTGATTGTCATCGGTGTCTCCATGTGGACACCACACATGTGACTAGCCCACAACTAAATGCCTTCACTCCTCCCTGTCTTTGTCCTGGGCCACATCCACCCAGCTGCCCAAGTGCGGCGCCTGTGTGTCTTTCTCTTACCTCGCTTTCCATTGGAATCTGATTGGTCACCAAGGGGAATTCAGCGTATTCTACCATCACTAAATTTTCAGAACAGTCAATTCCATCCATTTCTCTCTATCCATGTTATAATTGCTTGAGTTAAAAACCTTCATTCTTTTTCTTTCACTTGGTTTCCCTGTATCTTGTATTGTTTATATGCAATAACTCCGCTACAGAGTTATTTCTCTAACCTGCAATCTCATCCCTTCATTCTGTCCACTTAAATTTCCTGAAGTTCCTTTTTCATTGCAAAAAGGTAAACACCATCCTACTGTGTGCCAATTAACCCCTTCTGCCATGTGCAGACGCCTGAACCCCCCTCTGCCTAGAAAACACCTTGTTACACATGGACGATCCAATTTGAAGTCATCTCTGTGAAATACCTCCTACCTCTTTTTTTCTTGGTTGTAAGATGTGCATAACATAAAATCTACCATTTTAAGCTTTTTTCTTTGTGAGACAGAGTCTCACTTTATCGCCCTGAGGTAGAGTGCCGTGGCATTACACTGCTCACAGCAACCTCCAGCTCTTGGGCTTAGACGATTCTCTTGCCTCAGCCTCCAGAGTAGCTGGGACTACAGGCGCCCGCCACAGCGCCCGGCTATTTTTTTGTTTTGCAGTTTGGCCGAGGCCAGGCTTGAACCTGCCACCTTTGGTATATGGGGCCGGCGCCCTACTCACTGAGCCACAGGTGCTGCCCCATTTTAAGCATTTTTAATCATACAATACAGTGGTGTTAGGTGTATTTGCAATGTTGGGCAACCATTATCAGTATTTCTAGAACTTTTCATCATCCTAAACAAATTCTATAACCCTTAAGCAGTAACTCCCCATTTCCCTCTGCCCAGCCCCTTGTCACCTCTAAAGTACTTTCTGTCTCTATCTACGTAGCTATTTTAGATAGTTCGTATAAGTGGAATCACACAATGCCTATCTTTTGGGGGAGGGGGAGAGCTGAGGCAGAAGAATCACTTGAGCCCTTGACTTTAAGGGTGTAGTGAGCTGTGATCATTCCATTGCACTCCAGGCTGGGCAACAGAGATGACCCCATCTCTAAAAATAAAAAAATGTGTCCTTTTGTGTGATTTATTTTACTTAGCATAACCAGGGTTCGTCCATGTTGTAGCATGTATCAGTGTGTCTTTATTCCATTTTACAGCTGAATAATATTTTATTGTACAATCACAGTTTGTCTCTCTTTTCAAGATGGGCACTGGGGTTGTTTCCTTCTTTTGGCTATTGCAAGTAGTGCTTCTGTGAGTATTCTTGTACAAGGATTTGTTTGAGGTCCTATATTCAGTGATTTGGGGTATAACCTAGCCGTGGAGTTGCTGGATTTTCATTTCCTTAGTAATTAATCCCTTCCTCTTTTTTTCCCAAAGGACATTGCTCTACTTTACACCCATATCTGTACTTCACTGGACTGTACTTGACTTATATGTCAGATGGCTTATAGGCTCCAGGCTGTTACTGAGCAGGTAGTCACTATACGGAGTAGACCTACTGAATACTAAATGGACAAATGAAAGGACAAGTACTCAGACGGGTCAGTCCTTTGTGGGCGGGGGACCAAATACAACCGTGTGTATTTGTCATTAAGGCCTGTTTGTAATCAGCTTCTAAAGAGAAACAGTTTACTAATCTAATAGGGTGGGGAAAAGTGAAAAATTTAGAGACTTGATACTTTCCTTGCAAGAAGAGGCTCCATGAATAGTCTGACATACTTGAAATATCACCGTTCTGAAATTCCAGCCACATCCAGTCAGGGTTTATGGCCCACCATTGAGTGACATTGGCACCTGAGGTTTCAAAAAAACGCAGATTGCCAATAAGAAACATCAAATGAGATCTTTGTCGTCTGCCTTTAGACATTCCGTCCAGCTGCGATGCTGATAGAACGATCGTCTGACTTTGGGAGAACCTGGGGCGTGTACAGATACTTTGCCTATGACTGTGAGAGCTCATTTCCTGGCGTTTCAACTGGCCCCATGAAAAAAGTGGATGATATAATTTGTGATTCTCGATATTCTGACATTGAACCCTCAACTGAAGGAGAGGTTTGTTCCCTGTTTCATTTTCTACTTGCAGATCTGCTTTTTGATCATTGCAAAAATACCAATTACTCTTATATCCTTTTTTTAGGTAATATTTCGTGCTTTAGATCCTGCTTTCAAAATAGAAGATCCTTATAGCCCAAGGATACAGAGTAAGCTTATTTTCAAGTAAAAGCTTTGATGGGAAACAGCCGTCACAGGATAAGTTTTACCCAGAGTGGTTTAGCACTACTGCTCAAATTTAAACATTCAAGGCTAAATTCACCATTGTCATTTTCCTCTACTCGTGTGGTATCTTACCAGGGGTCTTAAAACTGGCAGTAATAAGAGGCATCACTAATGGGGTACACGTTTTGATAAGAGTAAAAGATTTATATAAGTACTCAAATCATTATGTTAATCATGGTGTCTTATTAGTATGTTGGGTATAGATTAAGCTTTTGGAACAAAGTGTTCCAAAAAATACAATTGCTTGACTAAGACACACATTTTCCATTATGAAATCAACAAGAGGGATTTCCAGAGAAAAAATGTAACTCAGTTGCCATAATTAGGCTTACCAAGTAAAATACAGGGTGATGTCCAGTTAAATTTGAATTTTAGTTAAATAACGAATTCCCATACAATATTTGTGGTTGATATAATTATGATCTATGTGATATTTGGGACATACTTATACTGAAAAATAGTTTCCTGCTATTCACATTTAATTGAACGTCCTTTATTTGTATGTGCTAAATCTGGCAACCCTAGGGTTAAGGCCACTCGTGTTCCTAAGTTCATCTACATTAGCCCACCATCACCATATTCTCATCCCCACCTGTGGGGAAGGAGGAAGTAGTGGGCACTAGAATTCCATCTAAAGATGAGACGTGGAAGCTGTACTCATCACTTCTGCTCTCTCCCCATTGGCCAAAATTAATCACATGGCTATACTGCAAAAGACACTGGGAAACATTCTCTAGCTGGCAGCCATGTGCTCTGTAGAACCCTGGGCTAAGGCTCTCACTGTCAGAAGAAGAAAGAGAATACTGAGGGAAATCAGAAGTCTCGCATGATGAGTATATTCAAGAAAATGAGGGTTGTATGTCCTTCAATAGATGAGTGAAGTGAGGCTCAAGAGTTGAGCTGTGTCACTACATAAAGTGATATGTAGCTGTTAAGTCAGATCTGGAATTCCTATGTTATGATGCTCAGCTCAGAGCTCTGAGCTATCCTACTGTAGCCATGTGACCTGCGCAAGTAATTTACTTAAAACTTTTTTTCAGTCTCTTTTTTCTTTTTCTTTTCTTTTTTTTTTTTTTTGGAGACAGAGCCTCAGGCTGTCACTCTGGATAGAGTGCTGTGGCATCACAGCTCACAGCAACCTCCAATTCCTGGGCTCAAGCGAGTCTCCTGCCTCTGCCTCCCAAGTAGCTGGGACTTACAGGTGCCCGCCACAATGCCTGGCCATTTTTTGGTTGCAGCCATCATTGTTGTTTGGCGGTCCCGGGCTGGATTCAAACCCGCCAACTCAGGTGTACGTAGCTGGCACCTTAGCCTGTTGAGCCACGGGCGCCGAGCCTCAGCCTCTTTTTTCATCTGTAAACACAGATAGTAATATTGACCTTAGAGTTGTTATGGAGGTTGTTGTGGATGTATGTAAACTACCAACTCAAATGCCTGACACAGAGAAAGCATTCAGTAAACTGAAGATGCTGCTGCTGCTATTGTTGCTGTTGCCATCAGCCATGGTTGGTCTTGGTGTAGAACTGGTCCCGAATGTCAGAGTGAGACTAACTCCTCTGCTATGAAGGTGCAGTCGGTGGAGTAGAGGCAGGGCTGATTTTTAATGATCTTCCCCAGCGGCGTAGGGCCCTATTTTTAACCAAGGCCCATCGGAACTTCCAAGCTTGAAGCAGGGAAGAGCAGAATGGAAGAAGTCCAGGGAAGATGGCCAGAAAAGTGCTGCTTATTCATTCTATTGTAAAACAAATTTTAATGGCATGTCCAGCTCTGTGTCAATTTCTGAGTGAGCTATGAGGCCTTCCTTCCGTGTCTCAAAATCCAGTTGTGAAAAATGTGTGCCTGGATTCCAAGACAAACACCCTCTGAGTCCTTAAATGGACTCACCATCTGCTCCCCTGAGTGAAATTTGTGGGACTTGGGGAATGTGTTGCCCTTCTAATTTTAATTCTCTTTTGTTGTTACATGGCTTCTGTGTTATGGAAGCACCCATGTTAGCTGATTATGCTTTTGATTTGCTTTGTAATCTAAGAAGCCTCTATCTCTTTATTTGTCTTTGTGTTGAAACTCTGAGACTCACTTCAAAAGTGATTTGCCTCTTAGGACAAGGCAAAGACGAAGCTCAGCTGCTGTTAAATATGGCAAGAGAGAGTGGGCAGAGCCTATTTGCTCTACTTAGGGCTTCCACAAAGATCAGTTCAAGGGTTTCTAAATACTCTAGCTGCTCTTCAGGTTTGTGGTTTGGCCTTTTGTCAATAGGCGCTTGTGCTCATTCTGTGCGGGAGGATTTGTGCAGCAGACAATGTTGGCATGCGGGACTGCCATTCAGCTAAGTGGTACCACAGTTCCTCTGTTGAGTTTCTGATTTTGCAAAGAACCTAAGTTTAACGCACAGACTTTCCCTTTCCACCCACAGCCATTTCTGTTGCTTCATTGTAAGCTCTGCGTATATCATGAATATTTCAAATTGTATTTGGGCTTTGAAATACAAATGCACTGGGCCACTCTCCTGTTGTCTTGTGCTGTAAATTATGAGGATGCATCAGCATAAATGATAATAAAGCATAAAGAATGGTTTTAGGCTATAGAGCTTGACAGCCCAGATGAACTAGTCAACCTCTTGGGATCCAGCTCAGCAGAACAACTTAATAACTAATGAAAACACTGGTGGAGAAGGTTGAATTGCTCTTGGTTTATGCAATGAAGAATGTCATTGATAGTCCAGTTTCTAGAATACATGTTAAGTCTACAGACCTAAGAAGAAGGAGGAAAGAAAGTGACTTATAAGCAACTTGTGTTTAGGAAAAAATAATTTGCCCCAGTATGCTATTACTAAGGCCTTTTAGCCTCATGTCACTATGTCCTATTGATAAGTGTGAAAATGTTTGGTAAAACAAGGACAAAAAAGTGGTAGACCAAAATGTTGCTTAAAAACTTGAGATAGTCTTTCCCTGGGTTCTAGTTATTCTATAGTGTTAAATCTATTTTGGTCATGAGGGAGGCATTAAGTGGTGAGAAATTTCAGATAGTATTTTCACTTCCAGAAATAGACACAAATATGTTCCTATCTTAACAATGAGAATTTAAGTGTCTTAGTAAATCTTTTCCCACCTGAATGGAGTTGTCTGATTTTGAGATCAACACTAAGCACTGTGGAAACCAGATGGTATTACAATACTTTATATTACCGTGTGAAAGTGGGTTCTGGCAATCAAGCAACTGCATTTTCACAATTTCTCACTTTTACACTGCTTTCTGAAAGGCTGGGCTGCGAACAGATCCATCCCAGAAATAAGACATTTGTACTAAACTGACGAGAATGTAGTAACCCTTCTTCCAGGCACTGTCATATTACGTTAGGCTTTCCTAGTAGAGTCGTCTAGATCATACAGCATGGGGGAGGAACCATACTTAAGCTATTTTTCTTTGTCATGCCTTTCTCTAAAGAAAAAGGATGTAAAAAGAAAATAAATAAATTCTTGCTTGTGTTTGATCAGACTTTTCATCTTTTTGGTGACCTTCCTAGATCTACTAAAAATCACCAACTTGAGGATCAAGTTTGTAAAACTGCACACTTTGGGAGATAACCTTTTGGATTCCAGAATGGAAATCAGAGAAAAGTACTATTACGCAGTTTACGACATGGTGGTTCGAGGAAACTGTTTCTGCTATGGCCATGCCAGCGAATGTGCCCCCGTGGACGGAGTCAATGAAGAAGTGGAAGGAATGGTAAGCCAGCCCTTTACGTGGCTTGCTCCTTTTATACAGGTGATTCTACTTGAAGCTGGTCTTCCTTTAAGCCCTTCCCGTTTTGGGGGGCAGTAGTAGTTTTCCAGAGTTAATATTCATCCTTTGCACTGTGTTGGTGGTTGAGTGCTGATTTTTTCTTTGAAGAGTATTTTGGACTATGAGACTGCTCATTCCACAGACAATGGGTCAATTTTTGGAATTTGTGACTGCAGGCTATTGCTAAAGTAGATATTTTAGTCAGCAAGGATTAAAAAGTTGTCTAAGTAACAATTGAGTCTGCCTTTACATTAGGGAAGGTTAAAAACCATAAACATTTCCTTTTTATGCTAATTGTCAAATTATCTCAGCCCAGAGAAACTGGAAAAACCCAGACCCATGGGATGTTTTAGGGATCAAAATGGAGTTTGTTTCTATCTTTTCCTTCTAATTTCATTCTTTTTCCACTTTTATGCCGTGTTTGCAGATTATATATGTTTTGAAATTTGGGATTTGGGTGATTTGCCAGATAGGAGAGGTTAACATATTCTACCAATTTCTAGCAGACCTCTTATAGACCCAGAGGATTTTTTTTTTTTTTTTGGTTGCGGCCGTCATTGTTGTTTGGCGGGCCTGGGCTGGATTCGAACCCGCCAGCTCAGGTGTACGTGACTGGCGCCTTGCGCCTTAGCTGCTTGAGGCACAAGCGCAGAGCCAGACCCAGAGGATTTTAAAACCACATAGGACTTGCAGAGATCTCCTAAAACAACTATCCTTGGTAGAAGAAACCAAGGATTAAGTAATTTGCTAATGAGCCCTAAGTAAGTGAGCAACAAGTGGGAATTCAAATTTCTGGGTTCCTTCCCCTAAGTTGTGGGCCTCCCTTCTTGATGAAGGATGTGCCTCACTTACTTTCTGTTGCCTTTGCAAGGATCATTTCTTGTCAAAGAAAGTGTAGAACTAAGTCTCTTCAGCTCTTCTAAAACTTCGGCCTTCGCCCTTCGCTCCAGTTAAAACTTTTACTGCAGGGCGGCTCCTGTGGCTCAGCGAGCAGGGCGCAGGCCCCATATACCGAAGGTGGCGGGTTCAAGCCCGGCCTCGGCCGAACTGCAAAAACAAAAAAATAGCCGGGCGCTGTGGCGGGCGCCTGTAGTCCCAGCTACTCGGGAGGCTGAGGCAAGAGAATCGCTTAAGCCCAAGA
>CAUYON010153216.1:0-20173 GCA_963573935.1 Arctocebus calabarensis | reverse complement strand
AATTTCAGCATTTCCACATTCACAGGTGCCACATCCCAGAGGGTTAGGGGTCAGGTACCAAACTCACAAAGAAGGTGACCATCTTTCCAAAAGGAACATATTAGTTTGCATTCCCACCAGCAGTGCAGAAGTGTTCCCTTTTCTCCACATCCACACCAACATCTATGGTTTTGGGATTTTGTGATGTGGGCTAATCTTACTGGAGTTAGATGATATCTCAAAGTGGTTTTGATTCGCATTTCTCTGATGATTAAGGATGATAAGCATTTTTTTCATGTGTCTGTAGACCGTGCACCTGTCTTCTTCAGAGAAGTTTCTCTTCAAGCCTCTTGCTCACCCTGAGATGGGATCTACTTTTCTTTTCTTGCTAATACATTTGAGTTCTCCATGGATTCTGGTTATTAAACCTTTGTCGGAGACAACCTGACATACCCTGAAAATATCTTCTCCCATTCTGAGGGTTCTCTGCTTGCTTTACTTACTGTGTTTTTGGCTGTTCAAAAGCTTTTTAGTTTGATCAGATCCCAGTAATCTATTTTTGGTGTTACTTCAATTGCTCCAGGGGTCTTCCTCATAAAATATTCTACCAGGCCAATTTCTTCAAGTGTTTTCCCTGCACTTTTTTCTAATATTTTTATAGTTTCATGTCTTAAGTTTAAATCTTTAATCCAGTGAGAGTCTATCTTAGTTAGTGGTGAAAGGTGTGGAGGTCCAGTTTCAGTCTTCTACAGGTCTCCAGAGAGTTCACACAGCACCATTTGTTAAATAGGGAGTATTTTCCCCACTGAATGTTTTTAATTGGCTTACCAAAGATCGAATAATGGTATGTAGCTGGGTTCATTTCTTGGTTCTCTATTCTTTTCCATACATCTACCTCTCTGTTTTTGTGTCAGTACCATGCTGTTTTGATCACTAGCAATTTATAGTATATTCTAAGGTCTGGTAGTGTGATTCCTCTTGCTTTTTTTTTATGTCTGAGTAATGTCTTGGCTATTTGAGGTTTTTTTCTGATTCCATATAAAACAAAATATTATTTTTTAAAAAATCTTTAAAGTATTACAGTGGAGCTTTAATAGAGATTGCATTAAAATTGTATATTGCTTTAGGTAGTATGGACATTTTAACAGTGTTGGTTCTTCCCAGCCATGAGCATGGTATGTTTTTCCATTTGTTAACATCATCAGCTATTTCTTTTCTTAGAGTTTCATAGTTCTCACTATGGAGCTATTTCACATCCTTTGTTAGGTAAACTCCCAAATATTTCATCTTCTTGGCACTACTGTGAACAGAATAGAGTCCTTGACTGTATTTTCAGCTCGACTATTATTGTTATATATAAAGGCTACAGATATATGAGTGTTGATTTTGTAACCTGAGATGCTGCTGTATTCCTTGATCACTTCTAAGAGTTTTGTAGTAGAATCCCTAGTGTTTCCAAATATACAATCATATCATCTGTGAAGAGTGAAACTTTGATCCCCTCTGGCCTTATGTGGATACCCTGGATCACCTTTTCTTGCCTAATTGTGATGGCTAAGACTTCCATTACAATGTTGAAAAGCAGTGGAGACAATGGGCAACCTTGCCTGTTTCCTGATCTGGGTGGAAATGATTTTAATTTAACTCCATTCAATACAGTATTGGCTGTGGTTTTGCTCTAGATGGCCTCCTCAGTTTAAGAAATGTCTCTTTTATATCAATTTTCTTAAGTGTTCTGATCATGAAATGATGCTGGATATTATCAAAAGCTTTTCCTGCATCAATTGGGAGAATCATATGGTCTTTGTTTGTTAATTTGTTTATGTGCTGAATTATATTTATAGATATACATATATTGAGTCACCCTTGACACCTGGGATAAAACCCACTTGATCATGATGTATAATTTGTTTGATGCATTGATGGATTCTGTTTGCTAGGATCTTGTTGAATATTTTTTCATCAATATTCATTAGTGATATTAGTCTGTAATTTTCTTTTCTTGTTGGGTCTTTTGCTGGTTTGAGGATCAAGGCGGATGTTTGCTTCATAGAATGTGTTATATAGGCCTGTTCAATATTTCCACTTTGCTGAAGAAACTCAGCAAAGAGTTTCTTCTTTCTAGCACACCACCTTCCTAGACTTAGCCAGCACTTTAGTTATTGTTAATAGTTAATAGTTATCTATTTCCTTCCAAGTATTGGTCTATTTCCTTCAGACTTTCATACTTCTGAGAATAGAGTTTCTTGCAAAATTCATTAAGGATTTTTTTAATTTCTGAGGAGTCTGTTGTTACTTCATCTTTGCCATTTCTAGTTGATGAAATTAGAGATTTTACTTTTTTTCCTGGTTAGGTTAGCCAAAGGTTTATCTATTTCTTTGACCTTTTCAAAAAACCAACTTTTAGATTTATTGATCTATTGTATAATTCTTTTGTTTTCAATTTCCTTTAATTCTGCTCTAATTTTGGTTATTTCTTTTCTTCTACTGGGTTTGGGGTTGGAATGTTCTTCCTTTTCCTGTTGCTTGAGATGTCCCATTATGTTGTTAACTTCCTCTCTTTCCGTTCTCTTGAGGAAGGCTTGCAGTGCTATAAATTTCCCTCTTAGGGCTGCCTTTGTGGTATCCCAGATGTTCTGGTAATTCATGTCTTCATTATCATTTTTTTCCAAAAATGCGGTAATTTCCTTCTTAATCTCATCTATGACCCAGCTATCCTTCAGCATAAGATTATTTAGTTTCCATGTTTTTGTATGAGTATGCAGATTCCTGTTGTTACTGAGTTCAACTTTTATTCCATGATGGTCCAAGAAGATGCAAGGAATAATTTGTATTCTTTTAAATTTGCTGAGGTTAGACTTGTGACCTAAGATGTGATCAATTTTGGAGGATTCAATATCCTCTCATTCCTCCTCTCAATGGAGGAATATCCATCCTCCAATTTTGGAAGATGTTCAATATTCTCTCATTCCATGATGAGAAGAATGTATATTCAAATTTGTTAGGATAAAGTGTTCTATGTATGTCCGTTAAATCCAACTGTTGAATGGCTAAGTTTAAATCTAAAATTTCTTTGCTGAGTTTCTTTTGTTGTTGTTGTTTTTATTTTTGTGTGTGTTTTTTTTTGGGGGGGGGTTGCAGTTTTGGCCAGGGCCAAAAACTGGCACTGAACTTGCCACTCCAGTATATGGGACCAGCACCCTACTCCTTGAACCACAGGCACTGCTCTTTTGCTAAGTTTCTTATTGGAGGATCTATCCAACACTGCCAGAGGAGGGTTAAAATCTCTGACTATTATGGTGCTGGAGGAAATCAAGTTGCTCATGTCTGTTAGAGTCTCTCTTATAAATTGAGGAGCATTCTGGTAGGGTACATAAATGTCAATTATCGAAATCTCTTCATGTTGGGTCTTTCCCTTGATAAATATGTAATGACCATCCTTACCTTTCTTTATCTTTGTTGTTTTACAGCCCATTGTATCTGTGAATAAAATTGTAACACCTGTTTTTTTATGATTTCCATTTGCCTGAAATATAGATGACCATCCCTTCACCCTGAAACTATATTTATCTTTTAAGGTAAGATGAGAGTCTTGTATGCAGCAGATATCTGGCCTGAGTTTTTTTATCCAGTCAGCCAACCCGTGCCTCTTTAGAGGACAATTTAAGCCAGTCACATTAATTGAGAATATTGATAAGCTAGTCCCACCCCAGCCTCACCCCAGGGACATCATGGACCCTGCCCTGCACTCTCCCGGGGCTTCCTTCACCCTGACCTGGGTGTCCTCCCTTGCTCAGGCTGAAGCACCTGTTTACTGGATTCCATGCTGAGCTCCTTCTTGGCCATTTCTTGTGTTGTGGGACATGCTCTTGCTCTTATTTGGCTGTATTCAGAATTCGGGTTCAGACTTAGCGATTCTGACAGATATCAGCATACTTGATGAACTTCTGTCCTTTAACTCTCCTTCTGGACAGGAGCCTCTGTGCAAAGCTGGCTCTAGTTGGCTATCTCGCCTCTGTCCCCCAATAATGTTTTAATACCATACTTCTAAATGTGAGCAATCAAGTATTGTCAGGCATCTGAGGAAACCTTGGCTATGAGAGGCAAACTTCAGAGCAAACACATAAATGAAAAATGCAAGGCAAGGAAAGATTATTTAGGGAGAAGACAATTTCAAACTGATGATCATTAATACAATCAGAGAATGAGAAATGACATTCTGACCATGAAAAAAGAACTGAGTATTATTAAACAAAAGGAACATTAAAAGAAAGAGCTCGTGGAAGTTTAAGATAAGATAGTGAAAATGAAAAAATGTAAAGAAGAATTTGGATGATATAGTCAAGGAAAGCTGTAAGATGGATCAGAGCAATAGAAAAGGAGGACAAGGGCTGGAAAACTAAAAGATCAACTGAGAAAACTAAATGTCTGGATACCAGGTGTTCCAAGACAGAACAAAGAGGTGGAAGAAACTATCAAAGGGGAAAAAATACACATAAGTGTTCCAGAAGTCCTGGAGGTTCTAGGTCAGAAGGACCAGCAAAAGAGAGGGGTGTGGACCCACTTCAAAGAATGTACATGAAACTTCAGTGCACAGAGGACACAGAGAAGCCAGAAAGCTTCCAGAGAGAGAATAAAACAAGACGAATGTTTAAATGATGCAGAGTCATAGATCATATTGGCGCTAACATCGCAATGTCGGTGGGGAATCTGGAAGACAATGAAGTAACCTCTTCAGCATTCCAAGGAAACCCACTTTCGAACCAGAATTCTGTATACAGCCAAATAAGAGCAAGAGCTTGTCCCACAACACGAGAAATGGCCAAGAAGGAGCTCAGCATGGAATCCAGTAAACAGATACTTCAGCCTAAGCAAGGGAGGACACCCAGGGCAGGGTGAAGGAAGCCCTGGGGGAGTGCAGGGCAGGGTCCATGATGTCCTAGGAGATTCTGGGCAAGGCTCATTAAGAGATGCCCACCCCTGTACTGATTGCCTCTTTCTGGGCTAAAAGAGAGGAGTCACCAGGCCTGTGCAGGACAGATGTGGCACAGTCCTACACCCTCAGTGCACTCTTGCTGGGGCTGCAGCTGCCCAGTGCCTTTCCTGAGCCCCTGAGTTCAAGTGACTCTCCTGCCTCAACCTCCTGAGTAGCTGGGGCTATAGGTACTCGCTACAATGCCCAGTCATCTTGTCCACAAGTGTCCCTCCTATAGGATTCCCATGACAACACCCAAGAGTGAATTCTCCTGCCTGGAATTTTGGCACAAAAGAGCTTAGGTTTCCAGGGTTCATTTGCCCAGGGGAGCAATCAGCAGCAAGCTGGGGTCACTTCACACTGTGAATGCAGTCCTCTTAGCAGCAGAGGGCAGGGACCACCAAGTTGGAGACCCCAGCCCCTTCTTGCTGCTGCTCCGTAGGCCCTTCCACGAAACCCACTCTGACCTCCCCACCTGCTGCTCCCCGCTCGCTTGCCAGCCCCCAGCTCAGCGCCTCTGTGCTTACTGCTCCCTCTGCCTCACACACGCATCCTCGGTCAGATCCCTGCAGGGCTCCCTCACCTCCTCTGTACCCCTGACATCACCATCATGGTGAGGCCCACTCCCGCCACCTTACTCAAAACTGCAGCCCCCTCCCACCCTCCCACAGCCCTGCCTTCCACACATGGGTTGGACTCACTGCCTCCCTAGACCATACATTTCGGGAGGGCCGGGCACGGTGGCTCACACCTGTAATCTAGCACCATGGGAGGCAGAGGAGAGAGGATCACTTGAGCCCAGCTGAGCAAGAGTGAGACCCCATCTCTATTAAAAATACAAAAACTAGCTAGGCATTGTGGTGAGTGCCTATAGCCCCAGCTACTCAGGAGGTTGAGGCAGAAGAGTCACTTGAACTCAGGACTTTGAGGTTGCTGTGGGCTAGGCTGACTCAATGGCACTTACCCAGGGTGACACAGTGAGACTTTGTCTCAAAAAAAAAAAAAATCTAGGAAGACAGGGATTTAATCTGCTGTCTCTAGTACCTACAAAAGAGGCTGGCACACCGTCGGCGTGCAGTAAACACTTCTTGACTGACTGGACAGTGGATGGATGGACCAACCCGACTGCTCATCAGTGGACCGCTGGGTAGCTGAGCTGCCTAGCCTCAAGCTCCCTGGAGCCTACGCCCACACGCTTCCCTCGCACACAACCGGTCTCTCCCTGGCCTATTCCCAAACTCAGCTTCTCTGCTGCTGCCAGCCTTTTCTGGACAGCCTTTCTCTTCTGCCTCCAGCCCCACCACTGTCAGAGTCTGTGTCAGGGGCACAGGGCGCTGACCAAAGGAAGAGGACAGGCCCGGCCCACGAGGGAGGTTGCTGCTCTCCTGGCCCTGCTGGAGAGCCCAGGACAGGTGCCAGGAGAGACTATGACCCCACTTGACCAGCGCCTCTCGGGGAAGCTGCAAGGAGCATCAGCCTCCACAAGACGCAGAGCCTTGGCAGCTTAATAAAAGTCAAATGTGATTTATTTTGATAGCAACTCGAATAGTCTAGACAAAAGAGCTAAGGGGTTTTCTTCTTGAAGCTACGAAAGGAATGGAGAAGATGTATGAATTGTAGCAGCTGAGAACTGCAGAGATGAAGAGAGATTTGGGGAATCAGAAAGAATCACTTGGAGCAGGCAGACCTCCCCTCCTGGATAGCAAAGGTGGTGCCAGCCACGGCTGCCAGGGTAGTGGGTCAGAGCCAGACCAGCGTGGAGAGGAGGGGAAGGCCCTTCCCACAAAAGCACCACAGTTCCTGTTCCAGCAGGAGCAAGGTCATGTTCACGGGCTGGACACAGAAGGAAAGTAGCCCAGCAGCACACCATCAGGGATGGAGTCATCCCCACAGACAGGACTCAGGAGCTGACACACTTCCTGACACGCACCTCCCGCCCCTGTCTGCTCCATCCCCAGCATGAGCAGCCATCAATTCATCACCTCTCACTTCTTCACGGGCCAGGAGCTCAGGAGGGGCTCAGCAAACCAGCTGAGTCCTGTAGTAGCCGGGGGCTGGCGAGGCACCTGCCTCGTGTGTCCCAGGGCCTCCCTGGCTGGGCTAGTTTGGGCATCCTCACAGCAAGGTCACCATGGGCAGCTGTGACACTGTGGCTCATGGCTCCAGAGAAAGGGGGCAGAGTCTGCAGGGCTGCTTCGGGCCTGTCCTGAGGCAGACAGCACCGCTTGTGCATGTCACTTCACTGGGAGTCCCAAGAGGAGGGACAGGAGGACCCAGCTCCAGACAGGGCAGTGGGAAGGTTCTGAAGAGACACATGAGACAAGAGGTGCCTTTGACCCTCACACTCGGAGAGCAGAGCAGAGCTAGTGAGCTGGGGGGACAGAGCGGGGGAGAAAGCAGCCTATTACCCCAGAGGTGGGGCAGCTCCAAGGGGGCAGCAACCACACTAACAGGGCACAGTGCATTTCACGGAGCTCTAGGAATTCTCCCCCCAACCCAGACAAATAATGCAGGGAACCTCGAGGCAGCAGAGTACTCTTCAGGAGTGTGTCATTTGGGGCAGGGACAGCTGTCTACAGCACTTCCTAGGAGAACACTCTGCCATAATAGGGATGCCCCACATCTGCCCTGCCCTGAACAGGAGCCACAAGGTACATGTGGTGTGAACCCTTGAAATGTGGCTAATAAAACCGAGGAACTGGATTTTACCTTTCATTTTATGGTAATTAATTTTAATTTAAATTTAGGCAGCCATATGTTGCTAATAGCTATCAAGTACCTCAGACGACAAACCAAAAGGAGAGAAAAGTGCAGAAGATGGCCCGCCAGAAGCCCTCCTCTCCACTACCGAGCCAGGTCTCTGCTCTCCCCCAACTCACCTCTCAAGAGGAAGAAGAGAGGGCTGCCTCAAGGTAAACAGTTTGGTTCAACATGCTTCTGGAAGAGCAAATGCAGTTAAAGAAATGAACAAGGGTGGTGTGGCTCACGCCTATTATCCCAGCACTCTGGGAGGCCGAGGTGGGTGGATCACTTGAGCCCAGAAGTTTGAAGTTGCTCTGAGCTAGGCTACAGAACTCCACCCAGGATGACAGAGAGAAACTCTGCCTCAAAACAAAAAAAAAAAAAGAGAAAGAAAGAAAGAAAGAAAAAAGAAGGGCGGCACCTGTGCCTCAAAGGAGTAGGGCACCAGCCCCATATGCCAGAGGTGGCCGGTTCAAGCCCAGCCCTGGCCAAAAACTGCAAAAAAAAGAAAAAAAGAAGGTGTATATAGATTAGAAACAAGACAAATTTATCTTCAAAAACAGTAGTATGGTATCATTGACTCAACTAAGAGTATATTATAAACATCTTAGCACAAAAGTAAGTGAGGTGATGGTTTTGTGTGGATTTAAGCATTCCACGTTGTATATCAAATCATCACATTGTGCCCCATAAATGTATACAGTTATGATTTAATAAAAATTAAGTTAAAAAAGGCTTGGCACCCATAGCACAGTGGTTACCTCACCAGCCACATACACTGAGGATGGTGGATGCTAACCCGACCTAGGCCAGCTAAACAACAATAACAACTGCAACAAAAAATAGCTGGGCATTGTGGCAGGCACCTGCAGTCCCAGCTACTGGGGAGGCTGAGCCCAGAGTTTGAGCTCGCTGTGAGCTGTGACCTATGACCCTCTACCCAGAGTGACATAGTGAGACTCTGTCTCAAATAAATAAATAAATAAGCAAAAAAAGATTTACAAGATATTAGAAACAATAAGTAAATACACTAGTGTCTTAATGTAATGTAATTAATTAATGTAACAAAATTGATATCTTTCTTTTATTTAACATATAAACAGCTAAAATTATAATGAAAGAAAAGAGCTCATCCTCAACAGAAACTGAAAATATAAAATGCTAGAAAAAAAATCTTAAGAAATGTGAAGGCTTTACATGAAGAAAACTATAAAGTTAAGCTAAGACATAAAATAAGACAGAATAATTGGAGAGTCATATATTCTTATTGAATAGGAAGACTTAAAAGTTGTAAAGATGTCAATCCTCTATGAATCGAAATACTAATTGAAAATTTTGACAAAAAGACTCAATTGAACTTGACAAAAGTATTCAAAATATGAATAGATACATCAGTGGGAGAGAAGAGAGAACCCAGAAGTAGGCCCACGAACATTTTAGAGTGTTTAATAGCTGATAAAAATGGCACGAAGAGGGTGGCGCCTATGGCTCAAGGGAGTATAACACCAGCCCCATATTCCGGAGGTGGCAGGTTCGAACCTGGCCCCCGCCAAAAACTGCAAGAAAAAAAAAATGGCATGAACACTGGAGAAATAATGGATTATTTAATAAATGATACTGGAATACACTTGTAACTACTTGGAAAAAATAAATCTCCACTTTCTTATACTTAAAAAATCCAAAAGCACCAAAGTTCAAATATCAAAAATGAATCTAAAAATGCAACAGAAGAAAATGTGGGTGAATTTTTTTTTTAATCTCGATGTAAGAAATCTTCCTAAGTGTGACATAAAATCCAGAAGCCAGAATGGAAAAGCCTGGCTGATCAGTCTATATAAAGTGCAACACTTCCATCCAGAAAAAATGCCCATTTTAAAGGATAAAAGACTCACTGGGAAAAAATTGTAGTTGCCTCACAAATTGAGACAAACTTACAGCACAGAAGAAAAATGGACACAGTACATGGCCAGGCAATTTACCTAAGAAGAAATTCAAATGCCCCCCTCCAAAATAAAGACACATGAGAAAAAGCCCAATTTTACTACTAATGAGAAAAACACAAATTAAATTTGAATATATTATGTTTACCACCTCTACCAGAAAAATAAAAAATAGCGCATACCTGTTGCTGGTAAGGAGTCCTGTGAAGATGGGCATCTAATCTAAGACAGCTTCGATGGAGGGCCCTTTGGTAACAGCTACGTCTAATTTCCGAAGCTTTAAAACTAGCCATTCAAATTCTAGAAATTCATCTTACATTCACACTTACTCAAAGATGCATGTGCAAGAATGTCCCTTGCAGCCTTGGTTGTAATTGTGAAGTGTGCAATAAATAAATTAATTAATTAAATAACTAAATCAAATGCCACATGTCGAGAGAAAATTGGACGTCGTGGGGCAGTGGGCACGTCCGGCGCAGAGGCACCTGCCGCCAACACACGCTGGCTCCGGGAAGTGCACAACTTACCTCTGTTCAGAGAGGTCACAGGCAACACGCCCCATTGTGGTAGTGGTTCAGTCCAGCATGCCGCAGCCCCAGAGGCCACTCCAGCCTCCCCTCACTCCGCTCGTCACCTTTCTCTAGCTTGTGAGGTCCCACGGGGCTCCTGACTGGCCTCTGGGCACCGCCAGCAGGCCCTGCCTCTGGCCCTGACCACCACCCACCAACTCTCCCTAGTGCCACCTGGGTCCTTCCCTGACCGCCTTGCTCCCCCCTCTTCTTTCCCTCTACACTGTGAGTGTTTTCCTAATAGCATCTCTCACAATTTAAATTATTTTGTTTATTTATTTAGTTGCTCGCTGTCACCTTCTTGCTAATGCAATCTCCACTAGGGCTGGAACCATAGCTGGCTCATCCTCTCCAAAGAGTGCCGTCTCTCTTAGAATTTCAAGAACAGCAAAGTCCATGCGGCCAGCTCCCGGGCTGCCTGACCCTCCCTTGCTCCGTCCACGCTGGTCTTCCTGCTCCTCAGGAGCAGCCAGCCGTCCCTGCAGCATCTGTCCCTCGCGCGTGCCGTCTGTCCCCCAGTGCCTCCGCGGCTGCCCTTGTCCCGCTGGTGTGGCCTCTGATTGCTCTGAGGCCTGGAGCACCACCTCACCACAGGGAGGACTGTGTTCTCTCACTCCTTTGTCCCATGCCTTGAACAGTGCTGGGGACAAACTCACTCATTTGGGGCTAAATTCAGCTTCATTTTTTTCCCAGTGACCTCTTTGTCCTGATACCTTTTTTTAAATATCCATCTTTTGGGCACTCCCTGTGGCTCAGTGGATAGGGCGCTGCCCCATATACCGAGGGCAGTAGGTTCAAACCCAGCCCCCAGCCAAACAGCAACAAAATAAAGATGTTGTGGTGGGCACCTGTAGTCCCAGCTACTTGGGAGGCTGAGGCAAGAGAATTGCCTAAGCCCAAAAGCTGGAGGTTGCTGTGAGCTGTGACACCACCGCACTCTACTGTGGGTGACAAAGTGAGACTCTGTCTCTAAAAAAAAAGAAAGAAAACTCCGGGGCCAGGTGCAGTGGCTTACGCCTGTAATCCTAGCACTCTGGGAGGCTGAGACAGGTGGACTGCCTGAGTTCATAGGTTCAAGACCAGCCTGAGCCGGGGCAAGTCCTCATCTTTAAAAAAATAGCTAGGCATTGTGGTGGGCACCTGTAGTCTCAGCTACTTAGAAGGCTGAGGCAAGAGATTCGCTTAAGCCCAAGAGTTTGAGGTTGCCGTGAGCTGTGACATCACAGCACTCTATCGAGGGTGAGACTCTGTCTGGAAAAATAATCTTTCCCCAGAGGTTTGAAACGCCTCCTAATCCATATTGGATTCCTGAGTGCATGCGCCATTCACAGGCTTTCGTTCCACCCCATTAATATGTCCTTTTCCTGCTGGTCTGTCTCAAGTCTTCCCCTCTGCCCTGGGCTGGTCTTTTGTTCACAACAAATGCTCATGGAGCCCTACTCCGGTGAGCACCAGCTCAGGGCAGAGTGGGGCAGAGTGCGCCTCCCTCCAGGAGCTCACATGGGTCCTTAGAATGCCGCAGGGAACCCTGGATGCTCTCGGACAGGGAGTGGAGAGTTAGAGATAAAACCAGAGAGACACATGGAGAGCAAGGCCGGGCCCCTGAGAGAGCGGAGTGGTCAACTCTGCATTCTCCAAAGCTTCCCAGCGTGACATGTGCAGAACAGACAAGGAGCCAGGCTGGAGGCCGACGCTGTGATCCAGGTAAGAAAAGTTAGAATAGGACAGGTGCAGGAAGAAGGTGTGGGGGGCTAGCAAAGGTTTGAGAGACACAGGAAAGTTGAATTGCTAAGACTTTGTGAAAAGGAAAGAGAGAATTCATGCGGAAACACTACATCCTGCTGGAAGGAGCCAGGTGGGTGGAGACCATTCCCTGGAATGGAAGGGAGGGGCATGTCCGGGGCCAGGAGTTGGGTAGAGGGTACATAGCTAGGACCAAGGCTTGAGGGGTCGTGAGATACTGGGGCAGAGCTGACGGCAGATACTTAGAGAAAGTGTCTAGTGCTCCAGAGCAAAAGGCAGGCTGGAGATGGAGCCAGGTTGCTCATGATGCCTACAGGAGACAGCAGCTGCTCAGGGAGGGTGTGCAGCACGGTAAGGAACAAGGGGAGGGACTGGGTCAGAGCCCTTTAGAAATCGCAGCACACACACCTGGTGGGCCAGCAGAGGAGTTGCCCCCAACCACAGAGAGAAGCAAATGAGGGTAGGAGGGCTGACATCCCAGAAGCCAAAAGGAAAAGAGTTGCTAGTTGTCACCCAATAATCACCATACCAGAATCCCCAATCTTTAGCTTAGACTGTGGCTGCTCAGAATAAAAACATTTCTCAGCCTCCCTTACAGCTAGATGTACATGTGACAAAATTTTAACAATGGGATGTAAGCAGAGTAGTATGTGCAACTCACCGAAAGAGTCCCCACAGGTAGGGGCAAAATTCTTTCCTCATTCTCCTTCTTACAGGATGGAATGTGGACATGACGGCTGGAGCTGCAGCAGCCACTTTAGACTACATGATTAAAAGCTGCATGTTGGAAATGGAAAGGGAAAAACATGGAGTTTGTATGGACACTGGAGCTAATGAATCTGAACAGGCCCAGACTGTTGGCATGTGTAGGAGAAAGGATCAAACTTCATCCATCATGTCAGCTCAGTATTATTTTAGGTTTCTCATTGCCTGCTGTCAAACTTAAGCTTGTGAGAGATCAGTTAAGACAGGAACATAAGAACTACTGGTGTTAGCAACATAGAATAAAATGGTGACCCTGAATAAAACAGTATTAGGGTGAGCAAAGAGAGCCCCAAATTCAGGCTGAAATGGGGAAGAGGAGGGGGAAACAGGGACAGTGGTGGAGAAATTCTTTCAAGAAGTTGGCTATGGGCTCCATAATTTCAAACATCCCTCCTGAAAGTAACACACAGCTAAAAATACAAAAGGCAAGTTTTATACAGCCCCCCACCTCCCGCCACACCTAAGCTCCTCCAAAGAGATGTTTTGGAGATGACACTGGCTCTGAAGGGTGCAGTGTGGAGGACATGGGGAGTGTTCAGGGTGGAAGTGGGGCAGAATGGGGTTGGCTGACCCCTAGAGTCATCCATGGCCCTCGTGGGGCATCAGAGGCCATGTTGAGAGACAGAGAAAGTGGGAGGGGTGGCAGGAAGGCTTCCAGGGGGTGGTGGCCTCTGGGCTGGCAAGGTGGCCTAACAGGAATTCATTTGGATTGAGATCCGGGTCCAGTAACATCTGTTTTCGAGAGCAGCTGCCCAGGTCCACTCAGCCTTCCCTTGGTTACAAAGACAACAAGCTCAATGTTCCGCTAAGAGCCATCCCCATAGCTGGCTCTCAGACCATGGCCAGTGAGATCCAAGTCGTGCTGGACTCCCGGGATGCTGGCGTCCACTTCCCTCTGCAGACCAGTGTGAGCTCTGCCTGGAGATGCTGCCAGGTGGCCCAAGGCGGTGGCCCTGGAGAGCTTGCTTGACCTGTGGACCCAGTCTGGTGACCTTGGTCGCCCCCACTTGTGTTATAGACACACACGGTGGGGGTGGCCGTGCAGGACCCCCAGAGCACGCGGATGTGTGGGGCTTCCTTGTGGGGCGAGTGACTTTCAATTCGGGCCTCAAAGCAGGTACACACGTGGGAAAGGATGTCACAGTATTTCTGTGGATACAGTTTCAACTATCAGCTTCTGCAAAGGCTTTAGTCATTGGCTTTATTAAGAAAAGACAGTGTAATTCGTTTAAAGCTCAATAAAAGACCTAAATACGAGGACCGGCCCGTCTTATTGTCAAGGGCACCTAGCGAGCAGGAAGTTAACACTGAGGAGGAAATAAGACAGTGGTGGGTGCAGAGGCTGAGCTGAGGAGTGATGGCCAACAGATGCTGGGCGCCCACTCCACGCCAGCGAGGCCCTGGGCTGGGGACCCGGGACACAGAGACAAGTCAGACCTGGGATCTCTTTCTAGTCTGAAAAAATCTCTCGGTGGCAGCAGCCAAGACAACAAAGTCCTGTAAGGACTGAGAATGTGGCCCCTGAAGAGCCTGTGCTCCTTGCCCGGGCACAGAGTCTTACCCGGAGTTCATCCAGTTGTCAGGGTCTTCTGAGTTCCATGCCTGGTTCTAGAAGCCAGTGTGGTGGGGGCCACACTGCCCAGGCTCCCTGCCAGAGCAAAGGGAACACTCCTGGCTGCCAGCAGCCTCCTGGGCATCACACCACTGCCCCAGGACCGACCCATGGAGGCAGGTCAAGGCCCAGCACCTCCCTGACTCAGGACAGCAATGGGGCCCCTATAAAGCAAAGAGCCTGTCACTGTACCTGACTGCAGCTTGGCGTGACCTTGCTACAGGCCTGGTCGGAGGGCAGTCCTTAACAAACACTCTGCTGGGCTCTCGCGAAGTCCTCCTCCTGGAGACTCAGGTGCACAAATGCTTTGCCCACGTCACTCACGAGAGTGCAGGAAATCTAGGACCCCCTGATTCCGAGCTGCTGAGGCGCTCCCAACAGTCTGACCACAAGGGTGCCCCATCATAGGTGGCCCAGCGTGTTCTCTTCTGCACCGCTAGCCAGTCGTGTCCCAGCTCAGGACCCCCGGAAGCTGGTGGCCACAGCAGCAGTGCTTGCTGCGCTGGCAGGCAGGCCAGGGTGGCTCCCTCACCCAGACCCAGAAGGTGCGAGCAGATTTCTCACCGTCTGCCGCTGCTCATTGTTGGAGGAAAACTCCACACCCCAAACATTTGTGTGGAGGGAATTAGATCATCACCTCGCCACTAATGAAGCCAGCCTGTGCAAACAGAGGGAGGGGCGGCAGGTGTCTGTGTCTCAGGGAGGCAGCCAGAAGTTGGCACCCCAGGTGTCTCCAAGGCTCCGTGCAAGTGTGGTGAGAGCAGCCTGCGCCAAGCTGGCTGGGAACTTCCCCCGGTGACGTCTGCCTAGGGGCTGGGGAGCCCAGCCTCGGCTTTCCCATGCATACCTCCTCTCCCGCACTGCAGCCCGGGAGCAGGCCCCTCTGCGTCGGAAGGCTGAGCGCGTGTCCTCCCCAGACTTAAGCACTGTCTCTTGCACACTGCCCACGGGTCTGCTCCACCACAGACTCCCTCGCCAGTGGGGCAGCCTCCCTCCTGGCGTTCAGTCTGCAGCCTGTCCAGGGACAAGGTCCTTTTAAAAAATTTTTTAATTGAGACATAATTCATATAAAATAAACAGCTTTAAATGGGCATTTTAGTGCTTCTTAGTATACTCACTGTGTTGTACAACTGTCACAACCACCTACCTGGAGAACATCGTACTCACCCCCAGAGAAACCCTGCACCTGACAAATCATTCCCCATCTCCCCTCCCCCAGCTCCTGCTGATCATTAATCTTCTTTCTGCCTCGATGGACATTTCACATAAATGGAATCACAGGATATGTGGCCTTTTGTGACTGGCTCCTCTCACTCAGCGTAAGGATCTCAAGGTTCAGTTCTCAGAATAACAAGTGCTTTGTTCATGTCCATGGCTGAGTAATGGTCCATTCGCCCAGATGTGCCTTGTGTGAGTCATGTCCACTTTGGGGCTATTATGAAATTGCTGCTGTGAATATTCATGTACAAGTTTTTGTGCAGACATACGTTTTAAACTCAGGTGTGGAACTACTGGGTCACATGTAGTTCTGTGATTAACTGTAGAGGACGTTCCAAACCCTTTTTCACAGTGGCTGTACCATTTTGCCTTCCTGCCAGCAGTGCACCGGTGTTCTAATTTCTTCGTAACCTCAAAAGCAATTTTTATTTTCCCTTTTGCAAATCATAGCCGTCCTACCGTGTGTGAAATCATATTTTATTGTGGGTTTGATTTGCTCCCCCTAATGACCAAAGATGATGAGCATCTTTATAAGTGTTTATTGACTATTTGTGTATCTCCTTTGGAGAAATATCTATTCAAGTCTTTGGTTTATTTTTTAATTGGGCTATTCGTCTTTTTATCTCTGAGTAGTAAGTGTTCTGAAGACGAGGGTTTTATCAAATGACTTGGAAGTGTCTCCCCTCATTCTATGCTTTGTCTTTTCCCTTTCTTCTTAGTGTCTTTTGATGCACAAAAGTTTTAACTTTTAATGAAATCAGGTTTATCAAATTTTTCCTTGAATTGCTTGTGCTTTTTGGTGTCATATCTAAAGAACTAATGCCTAGTGCAAGATGAGACATTTCCCCCTCATGCCTTCTAAGGGTTTCAGAGTTTTGACTCTTATAGTTGTAGTTCTCTGATCCATTTTGAGTTAATTTTTGCATACGGAATGAGGTTGGGGCCCAAATTTATTTTGTATGTGTGTGGATGCTCACTTCCTTCAGCATCATTACTTTAAAAGACTTTTCTGTCTGCACTGAATAGTCTTGGTACCCTTGCCAAAAATCAACGGACCATAAAGAACCATAAGTTATTGCTGAACTTGTAATTCCATCCATTGGTCTCTATGTCTGTTCTTACTTAGCACCACACCATAGCTTTCCAATATGTTTTAAAACTGGGATTTACAGTCCTCCAAATTTTTTTTCAAGATTGTTTTGGTTACTATGTGCCCTTTGTAGTTCCAACATACATGTAGCTTTTAACAAGGATCTCAAACTCAAACGCATCCTGGACCAAACAGGTTGTGTAAGTTAGCAAAGCAAACAGTTTCCAAACCGCACTCAGGTCATGTTCTTTTACACACATACCTGTAACGTGTTTGCATCCTAAACATAAAGGGAAGTTCTTCACTTCCACATAGAATTATGCTCTCTCCACTTTTCTTTGCAACGTGCTCTCTCCTGGCCTCCCTCGCATGCAGGAATGGCCAGCAGGACAGCCCAAGTTCTTGTCCTGAGACATTGGCGGGATCCGTAGGTGCAGCTTCTGGAAGAGAGATCAGACGAGAAGACACGAGAGAAATGAATTTCTGGCTCGGTGCTAAAGCCAGTACTTGGGTGATACTCCACCAAAGAAAAGATACAGACGGAAACAAGCATCTAAAAAGATGCACAACCTCATTAGTCTCATTGGTCATTAGGGAAACGCAAATTAAAACCACAAAGAGCTACCACTTCACACCTACTAGATTCGCTAAAATTTAAAAACTCACAACACTGAGTTGATAAAGACGCAGACCAGCTGGGACTCTCTCACACGCTGTGGAGGAAGGAAAACAGTACAGCCTCAGTGGGGTGCGGTCTGGCCATCTCCACAGAGATGCACACACATTTACCATATACCCCTGCGATCCGCTCTTAGGTGAGAGAAATGAACGCATATGTCCAAAACCTGTGCACAAACATTTACAGCAGCTTCACTCATAAGAGGCTCACACTGGAAACCACCCAGGTATGGATCAACTGGGGAATGGATGAGGGAACAGGGCACCTCCACGCGGTGAAACACGACTCAGCAATAAACAGGAGACAAATATCAAACCAGGCGTCACTGCGGATGAAGCTGCAAACATGCTCGGGGAAAGAAGCCAGACTCGGAAGGCTACGTCTATTCCCTGTACTGATTCTGGGAAAGGCAAACCTCCAGGACAGGAGTCAGCTCCGTTGGCGCGGGGAGTGGGAGACGGGGCTGCGGGAGGCCCTGAGCGTAGCACGCTGTCTTGTCCTGGCTGTGGCTGGGACCGCGTGCACTTGTCAGCACCGAGAAGGAGGAATCCTACAGTGTGTCTCGAGAAGCCTGACTTTTAGAAAGCCTCTAAAATAAGACCGAGGCTATTGATTTATTGAATTACTACATGCAAACCCAAAATATAGAAACAGGAACATGGGCAGTGAAATCAATACATTGTGGGTTTGGTTTCAACTTGGTTTTTTTTTTTAAAGTGGGGGGCAGCCTCTTGCAAATGAAAGAAACCAAACAGAAATACTGCACGCAGTAGGATTCTACTTACATGACACTCTGGACGGGCAGAGCCCTGAGAAACCATGGCAACTGGGGTCAGCACAGGGCCTGCCCAGGGCCAGAGGTCGCAGACAGGCCTGACTACAGAGGGTACATAGGAGTTTGCAGGGTACCAGCATCGTTCTGCATCTTCATTGTGGTGTTGGCTACGTGACTGTGTGAACTGCATACTTCAAAGGAGAGAATTCCACTGCAAGGAAATTATATATCCAATTATGTAAATTATATACACCTGGCTTTTAAGTAAGCCAAGTGAAAGGAAATTATTAGATTAATAATCATACAGGTGGTATGCAGATACGGTAAAAATTGTGGAGGTGGTAAAAGAGTGAACACATTTTGGGAATCGCTTAGTGCCAATTATATCTCCCTCTTAAAAACAAAAAAGAAAAAGGTGAAGCAAGTGAGTGCTCTTCTCCCCCCACCCCTCCGATCTGCGTAATCAGCACTGTGGTGCTGCGTCCTGGGAAAGTTTGATAGAGTATCAATGAGAAAACCCTTTAGGCAAGAGGCACCACACGTGGGCTCCATGATGATGATGATGATGCTGCCCTCTGCCCCGGGCAGCCCTGCCCTTGTCATCCGAGTTGTCCAGGGCTGTCAGGAGACCAGAACTCATGCCAGTGGGGCACTGAGGCTCACCTCACCAAAGGATGATTTACAAAGACTGGCCAGGTTCAGGGAAACCAGGGGTGGCAGTGGAGCATAGCAGGGGGCCCTTGCCACACCAAGACCTGAGGGCAAGAAGACAAGGCAAGATCCAGAATCCCAACAAAGGGCCAATGGGAGAGGAGCACCCAACAGGTGCTGCGGCCATTGCAGAGGAGCTCAGAGAAGCCATCACACAGCAGGGAGGGCATGAGGAATAGAACCCCAGCCTCACTTTCCACCCACACTTAGGCCTCCTGCTGGTGCCTCCCCTTCCACATGGACAGGCTGTCAGGGCACAGAGCAGATGAAAGAGACTGGCTGTGGGTCTGGGGAGATGCGGTGAGAAAGCCCAGCACACACCGCAGGAGGCTGCGTGGTGAGGCCAGCAGACAACTGCCACGGAAAAGACAGGGGATTATGCTCCCAGAGGGCCCAGGGACAAGAGGGGGTGCAAGGGGAAGGAGCAGGTCAGCGAGGATGCAGAGGGGTGGGGTGTGGCCGGAGCCTTCACTGTGGTTTCCACGGGAAGACACAGGCATGAGCAGGTACAGGGTTGGCCAGCTTGGATAATTCAGGGCCCTGGGGCCCAGCGCTGCCCCAATTATCTGGTCCTGACACTGGTATGATCATGGTATGGATTTGTGGTCCAGAGTGGGGGATGGCTGGAGTGTGGGCTCTGCGTGGGGTGACTTGCTTACAAAAGGCAGGAGAGTCACCTCCTATCTCCAGGAATTGGCTAGACTGTGGAGGGTGTTCTCTCAGGGTCAGCAAGACCCTAAGACATCAAAACATCAAAATACAGAAACTAAAAAAGCCTGGTTAGACGGGTTGGTGGTTACTCATTTTGGAAGGGGTGTGTGTGTGGTGGAAGGAGACTCAAAGATTGCTGTCACTTAGGAACACACAAAATCTCCACAAAAAGGGTCTCTCTAACACCTGCCACCTAGGACTGGGGGAGAGGGGTGTCAATAAAGGTGCCACGTGGTTCCTGCTCTGGGGCCAGGGGGCCAGGCCCAGTGGCTCGCTCCTTCCTCTGCAGCTTCCCAAACCTCCCCACTGGCCAAGACCGGCTTCCCTTCATGGGAGCCCCACCACTACCCCCAACATCCTCCCCAGGTACAACCCCACAGAGCTGAGCCCAGGCCTCCCCCTACACATCCTCCCCAGGTACAGCCCCACAGAGCTGAGCCCAGGCCTCCCCCTACACATCCTCCCCAGGTACAGCCCTGCAGAGCTGAGCCCAGGCCTCCCCCCTACACATCCTTCCCAGGTACAGCCCCACAGAGCTGAGCCCAGGCCTCCCCCTACACATCCTCCCCAGGTACAGCCCTGCAGAGCTGAGCCCAGGCCTCCCCCCTACACATCCTCCCCAGGTACAGCCCCACAGAGCTGAGCCCAGGCCTCCCCCCTACAC
>CAUYON010153214.1:0-18522 GCA_963573935.1 Arctocebus calabarensis | reverse complement strand
AAGATAGCTTTTTTTTTTTTTGAGACAGAGCCTCAAGTTGTCACTCTGGGTAGAGTGCTGTGGCATCACAGCTCAGAGCAACCTCCAATTCCTGGGCTCAAGAGAGTCTCTTGCCTCCACCTCCCAAGTAGCTGGGACTACAGGCGCCCACCACAATGCCTGGCCATTTTTGGTTGCAGCCATCGTTGTTTGCCAGGCCCAGGCTGGATTCGAACCCGCTGTACACCCCATGTATAGCTCAGGTGTACATGGCTGGCGCCTTAGCTGCTTGAGCCACAGGCGCTGAGCCTAAGGTTTTTTTTTTTGTTTTTTTTTGTAGAGACAGAGTCTTACTTTATTGCCCTCAGTAGAGTGCCATGGGTCACACAGCTCACAGCAACCTCCAACTCCTGGACTCAGGTGATTCTCTTGCCTCAGCCTCCCGAGTAACTGGGACTACAGGAGCCCACCACAACGCCTGGCTATTTTTGTTTTGCAGTTCGGCTGAGGCCAGGTTTGAACCTGCCACCTTCTGTATATGGGGCCGGCGCCCTACTTGATGAGCCACAGGCGCCACCCTAGCTTTTTTTTTTTAAATGCTTGGACTTTTTGCCAAGCATTAGTTTGAGTTTTAATTTGCAGAAAAATATTCAATTTCTCAGAGAAATACTCATTTGATTTGACATATTGTGTAATTTGACATTAAACAGAAATGCTGCATTCAAATAAAAATCTTCTTTTGATAATTCACATTGCTGATTCTGTTCTTTGTAAAATTTAACTATCTTTTCTCAAAGAAGATAAAATTTGGGGTAACACCTGTCCTTGCAATAACCAAAACACTTTAGAATGATAGGGTAAATACACACTGAATACCTCATTATTCAATTTTTGCATGTTATGTAACTGACCAGTGTTGCATTCATACAAATATAGTTAACAATGCTGATAACTTGTTGCAAATTGTCAATACAGTAGCTATAGCACAGATTTTGCTGATGCAAGATACAATAAAAAGAAATGAGAGCATCTGGATATGTTAATACTTTTCTTTTAATCTGTGCAATAAACCCTTCATGTTTTCCTGTCATGGAAGGTGCACCATCTATACATACACTCACTAAACTTACCAATTTCATGACATTCATCTTGAAAGTTGTTCAGGATATCTATTCCCTGTGTTCTCTTCAAAAAAGTGCTCAACTGAGTAATGCTTTGTAGCAAAGAAAACCTTCTGTTATGACCTGACTGAAGTATAAAACCTGTGCTGTGTCAGTATTTCAATCCAAACCAATTCATCCAGAGCAATCGAATAATACATTTTTTCCTTTCATGGTATTGCGTGGAGTTGTTCTGTTAAGTTGAAGGCTAATACTTGCTGCTAGTCAGTTATGGTTACCCTTGAAAAAGGCAGTTGTTTGTACTTTGAAACATTATTGGGGTCTAGGCATCCTACAACTTTGACAATGTGTTCTTTCACAATTTCTATATTCCTAAATGGCTTCCCGTTTTCCCTCAAGTATATAGGCTACTTCAGTTGCTTCAGTGACATTTTTTTCGGGTCTTATGGCTACTTGCAAGAATTGTCTTTGCTTTTGCTTTTCATCTTTTAATGTTTGCCATACAACCTTTTGTGCCTCTCCCTCTAATTAAAAATATTTGTGGTTCTTATGAGTGACATAAGGCTGATGAGCATTAAAATTTTTAAATGGTGATGTTGCAGTATCACAAAGCTAGCAAATCATCTTATATTTAGTGGAAACAAGATAACATTACAATTCCCAATTCTCATTAAAGATACTTTCTTCAGCATTCTCTTGGTCTTCTTTGACACCACGGCCTGTTAAGCAGGCAATTAAAAAATTCCATGGAGTTGTGAAGCTATTCACGAATTCTACTTCAAACAGAAACTAGTGTCAAAAGCTGATAACAGATTGGCATATTCGACTCCCATAAACTCTCATCAACCAGCCTTGCAAGGTAGTGGAACCAGTCAGTTGGGCAGAGTTAGCACTAAATCACGAGTGTAGCAGCTGTCAGTTTCGCTCTTGTGGCTTACTATTGGTCTAATTGTGGCAGTCAATCTGAGAGAATTACTTTGTGGAAACTTATTTTATTCTTTGGCACTTTAAATACATTCATTTTCATTTTTATAGTTTTGATAGCCAGAAATAAATACCTTCATTTAAAAAATATACATATAAAAGACAAACCAAAAAGTATTAATACAAATTAAAAGATGTGTTCTGTAAAATTTGGATTCAGTCAAAAGGCCACATTTAAGGACCTAAAACAGTGTTTTTCAACCTTTTTTTTCTCACAGCACACTTGAACTTATAGTTAAACTTTCACAGCACACTTAAATTATGTTAACCATAAAAGCGAGTAAAAAAAGAATATACTTACTGTGCTTCAAACTTCTTTTGAAAATAATTTAATTAATCATTAAAAATTTTCGTGGGGCACCAGTATGTGCACATGCGTTGAAAATCACTGACCTAGAAGGCCACAAGTGGCCTTAGTGCTACAAGTTCCTACCTGTGGCTTAACTCTTCCATGCAGATTGGCTGCATCCTCCAGACATGGAGAAAGGTGGTATTTCAGCCTCACAGTGTCATTATGGGGGTCTTCAATTTGCTGCTTGCCATCTTTATATATTAGAAGGACGTGTGGGTGTATGTCAGGGAGAGACTTAAGCCTCTGTGGCCCCAGTGTTGTAAAGAGTGCCAGGCCTGGTACTTCTGTATGCCCCCGTCACAAAAGCAGGTCAGGACTAAGTGCAGCTCTTAGCCTGAGCTGTTGCATGTCCATACACTGATGGGAGGCAGAGACCAGGGCACCGGCCCATGGAGAGGGGGTCCCTGAACAGTCTCCCGAGCTGCAGAGATAGAACCAGTGAGTGTTAAAGCCTTATATACTGGTGGGAGGAGGAGAACGGGGAGGGAAGAAAATCCTTATATACTGGGGTAAGAGGAAGGAGAAGCAAGGGGTCAGAAGCTACCTTGGACAAGCCAGAGAATACTTGTTCTGATTGGACAAGCTAGGTCATGTGCCCACCCAAGAACCAATGATTGTATCGGAGGGGCAGGGTTGGGGAATGAAACCCAATGACTGGCTTAATATCAACCATCTTCCTAGCCAAGTATGGGGTCTGGATCCCCAGCAGCATGTGTCTGGGTGGGAGGAGGGGTGAGCCTTGATCTAAATCAGGAGGACGTGGGAGAAGGATGCTGGGCAGACAGTCAACAATGTTCTCCATGCCTAGGTGAAATAAATATCAAGACAATGAGTAAAAGTCTGTGGTGAAAAACAATAGCAGCAACAAAAATGATGAAGGTGTTGCTCAGTCTGAGGCTCTCCTATTTAGAGCTCACATTATTCAGGCAGGTGGGTTAGACTCATGGGTGTGCCACAGAAAAAAAGCCCCGATCACAGAAGATAGTTTGATTCCTGATTGAAATTGATGACAGCAGTCTGGAAATGAACCTGTTACTGGCAAATTGGGGTATTTGATCCACTTTTTTCAGCTATGGGAGGTACAAGCTAGCACAGTGCAAACCACCGCCATCTGGCTGCAGCAACCCTTTTTGACTTGCCCTTCCCACATGCCACCCTCATTCATTCAGAAGAATTTAAAAAGTAGGCACTGTGAGCCAGGTTTCAAACAGTGGTCTTCTGCTCTCAGGAAGCTCCGTAGAAGATACGGATAAGAAAAGAGGCAGTTATATTCAGTGTGAAAACAAGGTGGCTGGAGAAGCCCATCGTGCTATGGAACTATGGAGCATGGGGGCACCTGTGCTGAATTGGGGGTTCAGGGAAGATCTGCTGGATGAAGTGATTTCCAGATCTAAGCCTGGAAGATAAGTACAAGCAGCCCGGAGAAGTGTGGGCAGGGCTGGAAGAAGGGACAGTGAGGTTAGTGAGGCAGGGGACTGCTTAGATGTCTGTTTTGGCTAAGGGTTGGTGCTCTATGCATTTGGGGTTGGTCCTGGGGAGTTCCAGGTTTCCGGCTGGTGCAGCCTGATCGGTGGTGATATCTCTCATTGAGATGGTGAACACAGAAGGAGTTGCAGGTTTGAGGGGGAAGAAATGAAATTAGTTCAGAAATTCCAAATCTGAGTTGCTGCTGGTTCACCCGAAACGGTGCGTCTGGTAGAGGCAGGACTGGAGTATGGGGACCTAGGACTACTCTGACTGCCCACTTGACATCTCAAACTTGACATGTTCGAAGCAGGCCTCTCGAGTTTTCTCCCTAACGTGTTTCTTCACCCTTAATCTTTCTCTTCCCTGTGAAAGATACTATCCATGCAGCTGCCGGAGCCAGAACCCAGATTATTCCTTACCCCCACATCCAGCTTATCACCCAATCCTAATTCTAGAACATATCTAGAATCCGCCATTTCCCTAGCTGTCACCTGCTACCTCTTAGTCCAAATCGCTGTCTTCTCTCAGTCCTGCCTGCCACTAATTCATTCCCCTCAAAGCAGCCTAGATTGTCTTTTTGAAAAATCAAATTTTGCGATTCCTTTGTTTTTTCTTTTAATGGCTTTCTGCTGCAGACAGGCCCTGATGATCCAGGTCGGCTCCCTTTCCAGCCCCATCTGTCACCCTGGCCTTTTTCCAGGGCCTTCAGTATGTCAGGGCTTTTCTGCCTTGGGGCTTTTGCACACACTCTCCTGTGTCTGGCTCGAGTCTCAGACTGATGTCGCCTCCTCAGAGAAGTCTTTCTGACTGCCCAGAAGGAAGCTGCTCTTTTTGGTTATTCTCTCTCCAAGAACCTGGCTCTTTTCCTTCATAGCACATGGCCCAATTAGCATTTATAGTCATTTTTTGTGTCCCAGTTTGTTAAATGCCCAAGTCAAGACCTCAACTATATCGGACCCATCACCTTTTTTAATAACAAGTGTTTCTCCTTTACTTATCCTCAGATGAAATCTGTAGGTAATATAACCTTCCTAAATTTTAAATCAGTATAACGTCCTAGCAGTAATAAGAGAAATTAAAAGACATAATTCATCATAAAAACATTTATTTCAGTATTAAATTCCTAATTCCCAGGGCTGAACACTCCAGAAACTATAATGAAGTGAACAGGTACCTACACCTACAGGTAGAATTACCGTGCATATAACAGCAAATGCTCACTGACCTAATTGTGCTTTTTTGGTGACTTGGATCTAAGAGCAGTGTTGCCAGTGGTGTGTGATTTCCTGCAATAGTAAGCAACTCCTTACCATTGTTTCAAATTCCCACATAGTCTTTCTCCTTCAATTTGGACTAAAATTACCTTCAAACAAAACACTCATATAATCTTCTTCAATTTGAGCTGAAATTACCTTCCTAGAAAATTCACTGAAGCCATGTAAAAAACTTTTGTTCTTATACGAGGTTTGGCAATTAAGTCTGCAAACTCATTCTAGGAAAAATGCTAACTACCTCATTGCCGAATGTCACTAAAGTCACCTTTTAAGTACTTCCCTTGGGAAGCTGTCCACCGACACCAGTGCCTACTCCATCCTTCAGAGCAATTTTGGATCCCACTTTCTGGAATGACCATCAGAGCTGTTGTTGGACAGCATGCAAAAACCACGCAGCAACAACAATGAATGCCACTCAGCAAGATGCCACCGCACGTGGACATGAACACAGCTGTGAGACTCTGATACACCACGCGTATGAAAGTGCCAATGTAAGCACAGGGTGTGGCATGTTCACAAACTTCATTATCGGATCTTTGTAGGATGACAGATCTGATGGCCATCCCAGTTCCGAAATTGCTCTGGAGGGTGGACTAGGCACGGTGTCACTGCACAGCTTCCCAAGGGTACTCAAAGTGACCACAGTGATACTCACCAGGGAGGTGTGTAGCATTTTTCCTAGAATGAGTTTGCAAACTTAATTGTTAGACCTCATACACATAGCACACAACAGAGCTGGATCCTAGATTTATGTAATTAAAAAAGTTGTTCCACGGTGGGCAGTTCTATGCAAACCTACCTCCAAAGGCCAACGGAGTTGAGAAACACCAAGCTGAGAAATCTAGTTTCTCGAAAGAAGTATTTCACAGGGACTTACAAATAGAAGTGATATCAGAGGTGGCCCCAGACAGTGGGTGCCTGCACCTGCCCTCCAGAGAGTAGCCTTTCTAAAAGGAAGAGCTTAGGATAAAGACAAATGCAGCTAGTCATGTCTTGGACTTCCTTGCCAAAGTCGTGACCACTGGGAAAGTTAGGTCAGCATCTTTATGAGCAGTTGCCTGTGCTAGGAGCCTTGTTTCTTTGTGAGGGGTTATCTATGCTAGGGGAACACCTTGGTATGCAGGGAAGACATTGGTCATCACAGCAGTTTCACTTCAAGATGGCATCACTCTGGCTTTACGACAGGGTTTTCTACAAAAGGAGTTTTCATCTTTATGAATGTCTAGCAGTAGGCTCATTAATTATGTAGGGCCTGGACTGTTTTTTACCATATAAGTTATAACCCCTTGGCTCCCACCCCTAAATGCCAGTATATTCCCCCATTCATTTTATAATTGAAAGCACCTCCCAAATGACCAAAATGTCCCCCAGACATAGAGTAGTAGAGCCCTAGTTGAAAGCCACGTGCCTACTTTTATATCGCACTCTAACCTCCCTGAAGGCAGGGTTCATGTCTCTTTTCACTCATATATACACAGCCCTCGACAGATAGTTGCCAGGTATTTGCTGGAAGGAAGGAAGGAATAAATATTCCAGGGACATGAAATATGTACCAAAAAGTTAGAAAAGGAGTCTGTCACATGGAAATGGATCTGACATTTGCCTTCTTTCTGCATCCCTTAGACTAGCTGGCCTCTGTGTTAGTGAAAGAGACTTTTAATTATAGTTCCAGACTATGTAGAATTTCGGCTCTCAACCCTTTACAACTAGGGAAGTCACCTTACCATGCACAAAAGAGATAGCCCTGGCTCTGGGGTTGTGGTTTGTCTTTTTTTGGAAAGTCGGGCTTGTCTGCTGAAGAGCTCAGAACACTTGACCAGCTCTCTGGTTTATTTTAACATGTGGATGCTATTTTTATTCTCCCTTCACAGATAGGGAAATGAAGCTTGCCTGGGGGCCATATTTAGCTAAGTCTTTATCCTCTGTTTTGTGGGGGTCAGCTTAGATAAAATGGAATCCTAAAACTTGATTTGTCTGATAGTTTGAACCTCCTCCCACTTTAAGTCTGTTACGAGGGCTTCTCATAAGGGTAGACAGTATTAGTTTTAGCGGTTTTTCACCATGTGATGGGACGATCTTGTAGATCAGTCCCCTGCTTTTAGAGATGAGGAAGTATGGGTTCATAATGACACAGTTACATAACGACAAGGCCAGTCCTCAGCTGGTTTCTTTCTGCTCCACCAGATGTAAATTTTCCCTCCTTTTCTTCCAGCTAACCTAAACAGGAGTTATGATCGCTAAGGTGCCCCAAGCAAGGTAGCAATGGAAAAGCAGCCCAAGATCTGGTTCCCTAGCTCCTAAATAATTACTAAGTTATTTAGGAGACTGACTTATTATACATCAAAATATAAGAAGGTGACAGTTACTGAAAGTTAGAAGCTAAACCCTCAATGTCAAGAATTTTTTTACTAAAAGCTAATCAGGCCAGTGACATATAAATACCATTTCACAACCGAATTGAAGATTAAAAAAGAAAACAGCAAATGTTTGAAAAGTTTTTGAAGAATAATTACCTCTTGGAAATTTACAGCACTTAAAAAAAATTCTTTTCCCTTCCCTACTTTTCCTTTACTCCAACAGAACGAGGAGGTAGTAGTCTCATTCTTAAGGGAGTGAAAAGTGATATTTTCATTTCACAAAGTTAAATATAAATTTAAATATAAATATAAATTGAACTCAAAAGTGACAAAATGACTAAACAAAGAAAATGTGGTTCCACAGACTACTATGCGCAAGAAATGCTTGTAGTATATATTATATTTATGTTGCAACGCTTTTCATCTTCAGAAGCCAGCTGCAATCCATGAGTCCTCTTCCAGGCAGCCCCCATTTGAAAGGCGGAGGGTTTCAGGAGCCAGGCCTGACGTCTATTTTGGGCTTCTCACCAGAAACACATGTTTCACATGAGGTCACTACCATATACTTTGGAAATGACAGAGTTCCTACTTGGGCCACCAAGCCACCAGCTGTCAGGGTCTTTCTTACTTAATGGTCATACATTTTATGTATCTCTTAAACAAGTCAGAAGCTGATTTAAAGTTTGGAAGGCTGTCTATTATGACATTTTCTTATTCTAGGTTATTACAGAGGAAAGGGCTCCTAAATAATTGTAGTTTTTGGTAAGTGACTGTTTCCTAAATCAGAGTAACATCCTGGATCATTTGGGGTTGTCATAGATTCCTGTAGTACTTTATGTCATTTATCACTGACTTTCTCTCATTTTACATAGGAACTAAGGCTCTAAGAAATAAGGGACTAACCAGTGTTTTTTAAGCTTTTTTATCTCACAGCACACTTAAACCTATAGTTAAACTTCCATAGTACAAAAAAAGGTAAAGAAAGAAAAAATAATATACTTAGTATGCGTTGAACTTCTTTTAAAAATAATTTAGTGAATGATCTTTAACATCTTTCATGGTATACCTAAGATCCTCTCATGGCACACCAGTGTGGCACACCGGTTGAAAACTCACGGGACTAGACTAGACCCCATTTCTAGGAGGTTGTATATGTTCAAATCCTCTCCATTCTGGAAGGACCAACTCAGACGTCTCTTCTGAGAAGTCTTCTCCTAGGTGTCCCCTAATTACTACTTTTGATATTTCTGATTTATAATATTGTGTTCACATACATCTTGTCTCCCTTGTTAAGAACTTCTCAAGAGCAGGGACTGTTTCTCATTTGTGTGTATCTCTCCACCTGTCAGCGTTCTTCCTTTTGGGTGCTAACTTTAGGCACCTTCCCACCCCAGCCTGAGGTGTCTTCTTTTCTTGTAGGTTATGGCTTTGAGGTCTGCACAGGCAGGCTGTGGGTACTGTTGCTCACTCAAACTTGTTACCTTGTTTTTAAATAAAGATATTTAATGAGAAAGCTTGGTAAATGTTTACAGGATGTTTTACAAATTAGACAGTATGTATTTGAATCTTGTCTTCCCTTTATTTCCTTGTTGATGGGACTTAGCACTTTCCTGGGCACATAGTAGGTGCTTAGTAATGTTTCTTAGATTAATAAGCATTTATATATTCAACTGCTCTAGCTCATACTTTTATTTCTCCCATTGTTGTATATAACCATCTTTGGGGGGGGGAGCGGGGTTGTTTGTTTTGTTTTGTAACAGATTCTTACTCCGTCACCTGGGTAAAGTGCCCTGGCATCATAGTTCACAGCAACCTCAAACTCTTGGGCTTGAGCAATCTTCTAGCCTCAGCCTCCCAAGTAGCTAGGACTGTAAGCATGCACCACCATGCCTGGCTAGTTTTTCTATTTTTTGTAGAGACAGGGTCTCACTCTTGCTCACGCTGGTCTCAAATTCATAAGCTCAAGCAATCTACTCTCCTCCACTTCCCAGAGTGCTGGGATTATAGGTGTGAGATACCATGCCTGGCCCTATAACTACCTTTTAATATGTTTATGTCTTGAATTCCCAACTAAATTGTAAGCTCCAGGGAGCACGATTATGTCTTTTATTTATGTGTATGCCTCCTTAGAACACGTTCCATGCAGTATACTCTCCATAAATCTTTGCTGATCGCTTTTGTGCCACAAATCACAAATGGCCATTGTGTGATTACAAAGCTTGATAGAGGCTAAACTGTCTAATGTGAGAAGTTTTATTTAAAACACATTTGTGTATTTTAAATAGGCATAAGCATCCTAAAAATATGTATTTTAAACAAATATCATTGGAGTAGGAGGGAACACCCAGGTCCACGTGAAGGGGTAAGAATAGTACAGACCACAGAGAGGCCCGTGGGCACTGCTGGCTGAGCTGTGCACAAAGAGGGGTCTCCATCTGGTGGCCCTTGGCTACATTTCCCTACATCAGAATAGCTTTCTTTCCTCTAAGAGCATATTTCTTCATTTCTTATGCTTTGTGGATTCTTGTCAGGTGTTTGTGATCATTTTAAAAGCTAAGGTTGTTAACACATATGGAGGACTCTTCAATAATGGAGAGCCTCATCACTAAGCTGCCAGAGTATACTTTTAAAAAATTGACTCCACTGATACCTAGCCAGTTGGTAAGAAGCTAAAATGTTTACTAAGCGGTCCACCCATCCTGTTGACTGAACTTACCATTTTTTTTCATGGTCTTGATGTCACTGTTGTCTTTAATATGTGTTTGTGTAGTTCTGAGAATGTTCTAGTTACCATGCTGAAACGTTTAAATACCTACTTTTTTGGTTTTTTTTTTTTTTATTAGGACTAAAACAGAATTGGTTTGTTAATTAGGAAGACACCTGAGAGTTGGCTGTGAGAAGCCTTGACTTTGATAAGTGGCCATTTAAAGTAAGGGCCGTTGCTCCATATGTAATGTTCTCTATGTTGTCAAATTGTAAATGCATGCTCAAGATGAAAGATTCTGCAAGCTTCCACTTACTTATTACTACACCCAAGAGTTTATATTAAATACACTCAAGATACTGTTTAATGGGTATAAACCATTTTATGTGACACAGGGTACAGTATGCACAGGGGATAATTTATTTTTTAAATTTGCTCTCTATTATTAGACTTCTAATTACTCAGGCTGGATGGAAGGAGAAAGGTCTCATTCTTATTAATAACTGCCAATTACTTAGCCAGAGATGAGGGGCAGAAGGAGTTCATTTAGATAGTATAGATTTAAAAGTAACCTTTCTTTCCAAGGTGTTCTAAACATACTTGTTTTTGTTTTGTTTTGTTCTTAATAACCCCAGTTCTTCCCATCTTAATTATTCTAACAAAATCTGCAATTTATCAAATATCTAGAAATGATTGGTCTAATTGCCTGCCTTCCTGTCCGCGTGTCTCTCCCTGAGGAAAGTCAGGTCACCCTGTGATTGTAAAAGGAATCTCTATAATAAATTTATGTCCTGTAGAATGTTTGGATTAATATTATTAAGCATTTCTAGAGAACCTAGCATTCAATTACATTTCATTTCTTGCCATCTCCCCCTAGGGAAAGTGTACAACACTATTTCCCTAAAGAGGTAAACTTGCTTGAAAGGTAAAATTTTCATTAAAATACCTAATTTGGTTTTCTTAAAAAACATAAATCTTTCTTTGTTACATTTTAAATAGTCTTGACGATATAGAGTTCCAAAGTGACTAATTAGTATAGTAATAATAGATGATTCTCTTTTATTAATCTGCAAATTTTACTTCCCTCAAGAGAGTTTAGTTTCTTTCATTTTGATGCCAGTGTAGAAAATTTTATTTCTTACTGAAGTTTCTTCTCTGAGGTTGGTGGGAGATGCAAAGGCAGATCTAGTGTGGGACACACGGGACCTTGCTTGGGTTTGCAGAGGGACAGGAGAATCCGTTTCCCAGAAGATAAGGCTTTCTGTTGAAGCCTTGGAAGACTTCTTTTACGTGCCAGGTGCTAAGCTGAGTGCTTTAGTCATATTATTTCATTTATTCCTCATAATCTCATGGGATATGATCCCCATTTCTATTCCTGCAAGAACTGGAAATCCCAGTGTGTGTGAGGAGTGATTTTTGATGAGAACAGCATGTCAACTGCAGGTTTACTCAGAAGCTCAGAGCTGATGGGTAGGACATGAGGATTACATGCAATCTCTCTCTCTCTTTTTTCTCATACACTTGCAGTTTGGAATCGGCAGTAGAGTACAGAAAATATGTTTAATGCTTCCCCTCATACTGTTAAACACCTACTGATTTTTAAAAGCATGTGTTTTTGATAGTAGTCTTCTTGTAGTAACTGGCTAGGCTGTAGCATGGTTTCTACCCACTCTACTTGATTTCTTCATTACCGATTTCTTAGCCTGAAAGTACTGCTTTAGACAAAACCACTTAGAGGCGTCCAGTTTTAAAAATAAAAAGTGCAAAAGATGGGGGATGGCATTTTCCCTCCTGTCCTGTGATAGCCGACACCTCTGAAGCCTGACAGCGCCCACAGCTCCGGGTGATAGGTGTGCCTATCCAAAGCATCACAGAAGAATGAAAGGGTTAAAACCACGGAGACACTAATATGCTTGACTTGGAAGTTATGTCAGATGATATGAAAAGAAAATTTCCGCAAGGGACATACTACCACGGAAACTCCAGGTAGAGGAAGTTTTAAACAGTCCCTTAGTTCCACATCCCATGTATTTCAAAGAGTGAAGCGGGTCTTTAAGAGGGGAGGTGGCCTCGGCTAAAAATAAAGTTTCCTTGAAACCAGATGAGAGTCTACCCGTGCCAAAAATGGAATCCCGACTCTGCTCCTGCTCTAGAATGGAATGTAAATCAGCAGAACTTTATGTCAGAAAAGATGGGCTGTGCAAAACAGGACATTACTGCCTTTTATGAGAGACAGAGGCTAATACAGCCATCAGAGTACAATTGTTCTGTGGAATATGAATCAGCAGTTTAAAATAACATGGAAATCTAACATACTCCGATTTCTAACTCTCTAAGACAAGGAACATGTAGAACAATAGGTATCGTGAGATTTCATCTGAGCACCGGTGTCTGAATGTGTACAGTTGTAGGTATATATTATACATGCATAAGAAAAGAACCAGCAGGACATACCTGGAAAAAATTGGGAAAGGCAATGAAAGCTGGGGAGAAAGGGGGATTTTTGTGGATTTTAGTCAGTATGTTTCTGTCTTCAAAATTTTATACATACACACAATCAAGAAAACTCTATAAAACATGGAAAGCAAAGCTTGAATCTGTTTGGTGATCACAAGCAGAGACTGTGGAGTAGGAACTGCCAGGGTTTGAACCCAGCTCCTTTTCTTAACTGGCTATCGTCCTTGCACAGCTACTTAACTTTTGTGCCTTAGTTTACTCAAATGGAAAACAGAGTAAGGGTACTTTGTCATACAGTTGTCATAGGATTAGATAAGTAACCCAGGAGAGAGCCATATAGGTCAGTAAACATTCAGTATATATTTGTTAATTATAAATTATGATTTTACATTCAGCTCTACTCAATTCTTTGTGCAAATTTTTCATTTAAAAATATTTCTAGGCTCGGCGCCTGTGGCTCAACGGGGCTAAGGCGCCAGCCACATACACCTGAGCTGGCGGGTTCAAATCCAGCCCCCGCCCACCAAGCAACAATGACGGCTGCAACCAAAAAATGGCCGTGTTGTGGCAGGTGCCTGTAGTCCCAGCTACTTGAGAGGCGGAGGCAGGAGAATCACTTGAGCCCAGGAATTGGAGGTTGCTGTGAGCTGTGATGTCAGAGCACTCTATCCAGGGTGACAGCTTGAGGCTCTGTCTCAAAAAAAAAAATTTAAAAAAAATTTCTAGTGGCAGCATTAGTGATCACAATGTATTTTCTCAAAGTTTGCATTGTAGTTGCTAATAGTAGTGTCCTATTTTTTTTTTTTTTTTACCTCACTGGTGTTCAGAACTTCAAAAGGAAGAATAATAAAGACAAATGGAGTTACCTGGTTTCCCGGGGAGGGCTGTACGTCCCATCTGCGGAGTAGTCCTGCATTTGCATTTTGACCATGTAATCTGATGGACATAGGATTAAGACTAGAGACACGTAAATGTAAATATGTTACGAGGTTTTTCTTTGTTCCTTAGGAAGACTATGACCGTCTGAGGCCTTTATCTTACCCAATGACCGACGTCTTCCTTATATGCTTCTCTGTGGTAAATCCAGCCTCATTTCAAAATGTCAAAGAGGAGTGGGTACCGGAGCTTAAGGAATACGCATCAAATGTACCATTTTTATTAATAGGAACTCAGGTATGTCTGGTTTGATTTTCCTCACTCAAGAATAAGCTCTAAAAGGGATTCAGTGTGCAAAAATGCTTCAAAACCACTGGTTTATACAAAGTTAAATAGGTTTGTTTAAAAAAAAAGAAAAAGAAAAGAACTCTGTGGCCTGTTGTGGAGGCTTGATCTCAGAAAAAAGGTCCAAGGTTTAGCAAATGTTGTGTTTAATCTCAGATGTAAGTTTCATTGTATTTTTGGAAAACATAGTGCTAAAAGAAAGCATGGATAATACTGGTTTTTTAAAAATTAAGTTCTTTGGGGAGGAGGGAGGAGGAAAGGAGGATTGGTGCACTTTCACCTAATGGGCACAATGTAAGGGTTTACTGCACCCCTCCTGGGTGAGGGGCCCAACTACAACGTGGGCTCTACCTAACAAATGCAAACATTGTAACTTAATCACATGTACCCTCATATTAATCTGAAATTTAAAAAAAAAACACATAAATTTTCTTGCAATTCTAAAAAACAGAAATTAAGTTCTTTTGTTTATGCTTTTTTTTTTTTTGGTAGGTGGGGATTAAATGGGATTACATGTTTTGATTTATCTTTAAAGACTTATAATATTGTGGGACATTATTGATCTTTCTTAATTAGATTGATCTCCGAGATGACCCCAAAACTTTAGCAAGACTGAATGATATGAAAGAAAAACCTATATGTGTGGAACAAGGACAGAAACTAGCAAAAGAGGTAATAGAATATTTACAGAATTAAAAAATAAATGTAAAGAAAGCTAAGATAATAATAAAAGCCAACATTTATTGTGCATTTACTATGTGCCAGGCACTGGGCTAAGTGTTTTTCATGTATTAACGCTTTAATCCTCGCTCTGACTGGGTAAGGTAGGTCAGACTGTTTCCCCTGGTTCACAGAAGAGACAATGGGAGGCTTGGAGGCGTCAGGTAATTTTCCCAAGGTCCAGCAGGTAATAAATGGCAGAGACGGGTTTCATTCCAAAGCTTGACTCCAGGGCTTAGGCTTTTACATTGGTGATTCACTGCCAGTGGTATTTTCCAAAAAAGTCACATAATGGAAAGAGGCATCAGAAACTGCAGATATCTTTCAGCCCTACTCAATTAAACATTTACACTGTGCCGAATCAGGCTCTGTCTTTAGGTAAGACTCATTGTGTTAGAAAGTGGAGCAACATAGGATGACAGTTGAAAGTTGTTAAAACCAAACAATTATGGCTAGACTTAAAAAGAAATGTGTTGAATTTCCTCCAATCTTTTTATGAAAGGAGGATGGAAAATATGAGCATTTTAAAAATACAGTGGAACCTCCATAATTGACTATCTCCTTAAGGTGACCCGATTTTCATAGACCAGTCGTGTACCACATTTGTACCTATCTGCACAGTAGACCTAGTTCCTTATGTTGACCACCTCTGTATGTTGGCCAGTTCATTATAGTCTCTTGGGTGGTCAACTTATAAAGGTATACGTAACAGTAATACACATAATACCTTTTAACATATATTTTTCCTGACCCCAAAGTCAGGTTTACTTTTTTCTCTGTTTGGCCCTAATGTTATTGGATTCTGTTTTTTAAATTAAACTTTAATAGAACCTTTAGACACACAACCTAACAAGAACTTTTAAAATGTACTACTAGGAGGCAGAGGAAAGCATGAAAACTTTCTGGAGGACAGTTTTTCTTAAAGTAAAAGGTAAATGGTTTCATTAACCAGTTACTTTAGAAATTCTATATATTCAATTTTATAATCTTGGAGAAAGAAGGAACTTCTAGATGTCATAAAGGTAAAAGTCATAAATGAAAATATTGATGTTTTAACTACATAACAGTCTAATACTATATCAACTATAAAAAAAGTAAAAATCACATAACAAACTTGACGTGTATGGCAGGAAGGTGGATTAACATCCTTAATATACCAGAACCCCTTGCATATGAGTTAATCAGAAGAAGATATATATCCCAATAGAAAATGGGTTAAAAACATCAATGGAGAATTCACTCCAAACCGCATATTGCCACTGAAAATAGGAAATATGTTCATACTTAATTTAGTAGTCAAATTAAGTTCTATTTCCACCAATAATACTGGCAAAAAATGAAAAATTAATTAATGATTCTAAGGGTACAGGGAAATGGGCACTCTATTGTACTATTTCAAAGCAATCATGACAATATTCAAAAGCACTGAAATCATGGACACTTGATCAAGCAATTCCATATGTAGGAATTTATCTTAAGCAAATTATTAGGATGCTGATCAAAGGGTACAAAGTTTCAGTTAGGAGGAATACGTTTTTTTAATGAGATACATTGCACAATATGGTGACTACAGTTAATGAATGAATTCTACTTTGTATACAGCAGTATCACTTTGTACTCCATATGTATTTATACTTTGTCAATTTACAATAAAAACAAAAATTATTAGGGTTGTGCTTAGCTACAAAGATAATGGCAAAAAAAATCCTGCATCTATTAAAAATTCATACCTAAGTATGTATTAAGACATTTCTCTTTATTATGTAGAAATAATAAATTTAAGTAAAAGAATAGTTGCAAAGCAAGGTGATCCCATCTCTAGACTTGTCAGTGGTATTTGGCACAGGTGGTTCCTTGTTGAACCAGCTCTGTCCTCCATCTCTTCATCTCCCTGGCATCGGAGTGTTAAGGGCCCCAAGTCAGCAACTCAGCTTCCTGGGAGTCTTTTTCTATGGCCACACCCCATCCCTAGGCCTCGGTGAGTTTTTTTCATTCTTGTGGCTTAAACAGTCTAAAAGTGAAGATTCCCAGATTTTTCTCTCCATCCTGGACTTCTTTCTTCCCTAAACTCTAGTCTTGGTTACCCAATTGTTCACTTAACAAGTCCATCTGGGTGACCAAGCATCTCAAAATTAACATGTTCAAAATAGAATTCCTAATTTTACCCTCTAAGCCAGTCCTCCGTTTTTCTCATAACACACTTCCAACCCTTCAGCAAAATGGATTGCTTCAGGACACACCCAGAGTCCAGTTCTTTTCTCCCTCTCTCCTCCTTCCACCTGGTCCAGGCCCCTCTATCTCTGGCCTGGATTACTGGAACAGCTTTCAACTCACCTTTCTGCTTCTGTCTGTGCCCTGTTCTCAACGTAACAGCCACAGTTAGGTCCTACATGTAAGCCCAATCAGGTCCTTGCTTCACCCAGAATTCTCCAGTAGGTCCCCAGCTCAGTCCGAGTAAAGGCAGATGCCCCTATCATAGCCTACAGCAGTGGTTCTCAACCTTCCTAATGCCATAACCCTTTAATACAGTCCCTTATATTGTAGTTGGGGTCACCACAACATGAGGGGCTATGTTACAGGGTCGCGGCAATAGAAGGTTGAGAACCACTGAAGCACCTGTTATGCCCTGCCTCGGTCATGTACTCAAGCACACTGGTCTTGTTGCTATTCGCCCAAAGTCCTATGTCAGGGCCTTTGTACTTTTGCTGCTCCCTCTGCCTGGAATGTTCTTCCCTCTGTGGACATCATTTTTTTCACTCCTTTCGGGTCTTGGCTCACATACCACTTTATTACTCCAAGCATGTTCCTAAAGCAGAGTCTTTGCATCTGTCACCCCATCTTCCTGGAGCTCTTTCCTTTGGTATCACTCACTGCTGATACTTCTCCTCTGAGGAGCCTTCTTCAACCACCACCACTGCCCTCAGCACTCCCCAGCTCCCTCAATTTTTTCCCAGAGCATTTGCCATCTGCTCTATATTCCCTCCTCGTGTGCCTCTGTCCAGTATCACGAAAGCAAATCTAAGTGCCACACAGCAAGGATTTGCTCTTTGGTTCAGTTCATTGATATATCCTCAGCACCTCAACAGTGCTTGACATATAGTAGATACTTAATAAATATTTAATGAATGAAAGAATTTTTCATGGGACGTTCAGAAGGACATTGCTAGTATTTTAACAGTTGGCTATCTCTGGGGGATCTGGCTAACCTCTGGGGGATTATGAATATGGATGATGATGTTATTCTTTTTTGCATAGCTGTATTTCATAATTTTCCTTATAATGATGTGTTTGTATCATGCTAATTGTATAAAAAAGATTTAATATACTTGTGATTTTCTTTCTCTCCCTCCCAGATAGGAGCATGCTGCTATGTGGAATGTTCAGCTTTAACCCAGAAGGGATTGAAGACTGTTTTTGATGAGGCTATCATAGCCATTTTAACTCCAAAGAAACACACAGTAAAAAAAAGAATAGGATCAAGATGTATAAACTGTTGTTTGATTACGTGAGAAACATCGTCAGTGGCCAAGAAAACTGTCTATTTCTCTCAGAAGGCATATGAAATGCTACAGCTATACCCAGACCTCTTATACATAATGAAGCAGTTTAAAACTTGAAAAAAAACAAAAAACAAAAAAACCTGTCCTCAGAATTCTATAAAGTTCATTAAGAATGTTTCTTAAAGTTCTAAGAAGCAGTAAACAGCATCTGAAGCCACAATCTATTATAAATACTTTATTTCAACTAGAAGGTACAATCTCTCAGGGGTTTCATAGTTTAAAAAGCTACAATCACATCATGTAACCACATAAAAAACAGTGCTGTAAATGGAACTGCTTGCCTTTGACCATATACATTTCCGCACAGCCCATACGGAATCTGCACA
>CAUYON010153211.1:0-33996 GCA_963573935.1 Arctocebus calabarensis | reverse complement strand
CTGCTCACCCTGCAGGTGCCCACTGCCCCCGAGCTGCCCACCTGCACACCCTGCAGGTGCCCACTGCCCCAGAGCCGCCCACCTGCCCACACTGCAGGTGCCCACTGCCCCGGAGCCGCCCACCTGCCCACCCTGCAGGTGCCCACTGCCCTGGAGCCGCCCACCTGCTCACCCTGCAGGTGCCCACTGCCCTGGAGCTGCCCACCTGCCCACCCTGCAGGTGCTCACTGCCCTGGAGCCGCCCACCTGCCCACCCTGCAGGTGCCCACTGCCCCGGAGCCGCCCACCTGCCCACACTGCAGGTGCCCACTGCCCTGGAGCTGCCCACCTGCCCACTACCCCAGGTGCTCCTGATGCAGCTCCTGGAAGGCACCTGGAGGCTGCTGCCAATATCCAGAGAACAGGCTGGAGGGAGGCCACCTGGCAGGTGAAGACGCCCCACACCTGATCCAAGGACCCCTCTGGGGAAGGTGGGGCTTGGGACCATCCAAGGAAACAGGGAGTGAGGCTGCTGCTGTGCAGGGCAGGAGTGGAGGGTGGAGCTGTCAGCACAGGATGCAGGGGCCTTCCAGGTGTTGGGCCCAGGTGTTCACTTGCTGGCAGCTGTGTAGGCCTTTACGGTGTGGGCGGAGAGCAGTGGGCCCTAGGCTGGCCAGTGTTGGATGGTAGGGACACTGCAGGAATTTCCCCTACATGCAATAGAGGGTGCCCAGGAGATGACAACTAGGCCCCAAGGGAGGGGCTGGCTGCACCACCAGAAATGATATTTTAACCCCCCTGCCTTCCAGTGGCCATGTGGACTAGCACAGCCACTCTGGAAGTCCACCTGGCAGTTTCTCACAGGCCTAGCGCACTGTCACCATGGCCCCACAGTGGTGAAGTATTGGGCCATGAAGGGAAAAGAGACATCCACTTAAAAACCTGCACGTGGCTGTTCATAGCAGCTTACTCATAATGCCAAAACTCTGACAAAGGCACGTGGCGGTCGTGCCAGGGAGTGTTTCTTGGCACGCAGACACAATGAGCTCTCACGTCATGAACACACTCAAGGCACCTGAAGTGCGGGTTGCTGAGCGCTGGGCCTGTTCACCCCGTTCATATGGTGAACCCTAACCCCAGTGTGGTGATCTGGGCTGACCAGCTCAGCGCCCTCTTTAGAGGAGGCCTGAGGACAGGGAGCCTGTTTTCTTCCTCTCTCCTGGCCCCTTGTGAGGACAGATGAGATGTTGGTCTGCACCCCAGAAGTGGGTGCTCCCAGTGGCGGGACCTGCCACTCACTGCTTTCAAACTTGCAGCCCCAGATCCGACACCAGCTGTCTGCTGCTGAAGCCACCAGTGCATGCTGATCAGCTAGAGGGGCCGGGGCTGCAGCCATCTGAGGAAGTGTCACACAGCAGGATGCCGGCTGTGAGGGTGACTTTATGTGTCAACTGGGCTGGGTCCCAGGGTGACCAAAAAATGGCCACACTGTCCTGGGGGTGCCTGTGAGCCACTCTCTGGAGGAGATGGGTGTTTGAAGCTACAGGTGGAGTGACACTGGTACCCTCCCCGTGGGATGGCGTCCCTGGGTCTGTGCAACGCTGACCCTCCCCCGGGTGAGAAGAAGGCTGAGCTCTTGAGCTGCTGCCTGCAGGTCTCGGGCCTTGTACCTCCAGGGCCCTGTGAGCCAATTCCTTGTTTAAAATGTATGTGTGAGTCTGTGTGCACTGGTGTATATGTGTGTGCATACGTGTACGTGTGTGTATGTGCCTGTGTGACTGTGCCTATGTGTGTAAGTGTATATATGCGTTTAAGTGTGTGTACATGTGAGCATATGTACATGTGTGTGCATGTGTGTCCATGTGAGCATATATACACGTGTGTGCATGTGTGTGAGCATATGTACGTGTGTGTATTTGTGTGTGTCCCTCTCCTACTGGCTCTGCTCTGGGGCACCTTGCCTGACCCACCAGCTCCGACTTTCTGGAGGAAGCCAGCTGATGTGGACAGCGAGGGGAGTGGTGGCTGCCAGGGCTGGGAGGGAGGGAGGACCACAGGCCCAGGGCTCCTGTGAGGCGGTGACACTGAACACATGTCACTGTACATCTGCCAGAAACCACACAAGACTGAACCCTAGTGTGAAGCAGGGGCTTGAGTGACAATGACATGTCCATGTGAGTTTACTAATGTTCACAAGTTACCAGGCAGGTGTGGAAGGCTGACGGGTGGGAGCTGTAGACGTGGGGCCAGGGTTGTATGGGAACCCTTGGTACTCTCTGTTCAATTTTACTGAGAACCCAGAAGTATTCGGGAAAGAAAGTCTGTTTAAAAGGAAAGCTACTGCCTCTAGGGATTCGGATCAGGGAAGTGTCTGTGGAAGGAAGGGCCAGGACAATAGGCCTGCGGTGGGAAGAGGGCAGTGGGGCCAGGCCATGCCCAGAGAGCACCCAGCTGCAGGGACAGGCGGCCAAGGGTCGGGGCTCACAGCTCCCCCACGACTGAGAAAGAGGCAGGACAGCTGAGACCTTAAGTTCTCTTAAGAGAAATCAGAATACTTCAGACCTTTTCTTAGATTTTTGAAATTAGACAAAAATCTGGAGTTCATTTTTATTGTTCTTTTAATGTTTTTAATTATCAATTTTTAATTGCATAATTTTGTCTGCCAAATATGCTCAGCTTGCTGCTTCCTCTTCATCTTATTTCATTTATTTATTTATTCATTTTTAATTTCAGAATTATGGGGCTACAAATGTTCTGGTTACATGAATTGCTTTTGAACAGTTTGAGCCAAAATTATAAGTGTGTCATTTTAAAATTAATCTAAATGCCTCAGTCAATTCATTCTGGAAGTGAGTCCCCTATTTTTACTTGCAGCTAAGTAATCCTTGTGCCCGTGAACAGTGGTAGATAGACTGGAGCTGATATTTCAGAAATTTGTCCAAATGATTTTATTAGGATGGATTTGGCTTATTTTCTCCCCAGCAAGTCAAGGTCTTGCTTTGCATTTGAATTCTTCTTGGCATCCTGGGCTGCTAATCCTCCCGTCAGGTCGGAATTGTGTGGTGTGGCGCGACTGTGATGTTTTCCACCCTATAACTGGGTGCACAGTGGCAGTGCAGCCACCGTTAGCACGTTAGGGAGGCGCTGCTGGAAGTGTTTCACTGTAATTTATGTGTAAACCGCGCAGTGCAGCCTGGACCCCACCGTGTGCTGTACGTCTGCGTGGCCAGGCCTCCCCTTTCTCTACGGGGTTGGAAAAGACAGTCTGGCTTTTTGTAGTGAGGCCAAAATAAGTATGCACCAGTATCAATTTATGTTTCTTGCAGTGTTGAAGAAAGTGGGAGAATAACTGGAATTTGAGATGGATGGAGAAGAACAGGGAGGGGGTGGTTATTCAGCCCCCGGCACCCGCTGGACCCGCCCGCCTAGTGGTTCTTGCCCCTCGTTTAAATGGTGTGGCTCGAACAGAACGTTGTATATTAAAGTGGAATGTTTTCACTGCCATTTTCAAATTGATTTTGCATAGTAAATTCTAACAAAAGACATGATGACTCCATTTTTAGCTCATATTATGTAAATAGATTGTAGCGTTTGTGTGTGTGGAGTGAGAGCTGGTGCTGTCGAGGCAGAAAGGACTTGGGCTCCTTGGGCCCTGCCCTGGGCCCCCACACTGACCACTGGAGTCCCCTCTAAATCTGCACAGTGTCTGCCTCCTCATCCTCGATGAGACGTTTCTTGCCTTATAGTAAATCCTTCTATGGCTTAACTGGTAGTCCGTCTGCTGTCTGGGACCCCCTCCATCAGTTCTTCTAACTTTATTTCTTGTTTTTATTTAAAACTCCATCAGTCATTAACACTTTGCTCATTTAAAGAAATGTTCCACTTTCCCTGACTATGTGGCCTGCTCTTGGTGCGCTGGCCTGGCCCCACGTCACAGGAGCCTCCAGGCAGGGGACCAGGGTGCCGGGCGAGGTCCCCTTGCAGTCCACCTGCAACCCACACCCTCGGCCTGGCTGGCAAAGGACCCTCCAGGCCAGGCAGACACAGGCCTCACAGGTGCTCTGCTCATCACCTGCACAGTTCTCGTTTTGAGAACGGAAAGGACACTTAAGGCGCCAGTGTGACCTCTTAATCACAAACCAGTGCACATGGGCTAAAAGGGACGGAGCAACCCCGGGTGGTCTGTCTCTGTGTTCTCTGGCCCTTTGAACGCAGTGTCAGGAGCCAGTCCTTGTGTGGAGTCCCACCCATGATAGACTGATCACAAGTCAAAGCAACCCCACCCACCCAGCACTTATTGCAAAGTGAAAGAGTGTCTCGGAGGGAGAGACGGGTCATTCTCTGTGAGTGGCCAAGACCCCAGAGTCTTACTCACACAGGCTGTCACGGGCTCACCAGTTTGTCTGTCTCTCCTGGGCCAGGTTGGTTGGGTGATTGACAGGTGGGTTTACACAACAGGTCACATCACAGGTCACATAACTGGCTAGAGTTATACAGCCCATGTCTTTCTACACCTGTGTCTTCTAAGAATCTCTCATGAAAAATCTGCTAGGGGTCAAAGCCGTGATGCTGGTTACATGGTAATGAGCTCCGGGTTGGTTCAGGTCTCGGGGGGCTCCGACCAGGGAGCGGCCTCTACCCACGGGTCTCTGACAGTGCAGATTCTCATCTGCCCCAGGACGGCCCACCTCTGCCACTTCTGCTACAGGCCACCTGCCTGACCTCCTCCCTACCTAAAACTTGAAGAAGTACATGTGATTATGGTCTGGGCTTAGCACTGAGGATGACAAGTGACCCTGCATCCCGGCACATGTCAGCGTGTCCCTCCAAGTGGGGTCCTGTCCCTATACGCAGGGTACTGCTGGTGGGGTCCTATCCCTATGGATGGGGAACCCGCTGGTGGGGTCCTGTCCCTGTGGAGGGGACCCTGCTGGTGGGGTCCTGTTCCCATGGAGGGGACCCTGCTGGTGGGGTCCTATCCCTGTGGAGGGGACCCTGCTGGTGGGGTCCTGTCCCTGTACTCGGGGGTCCTGCTAGTGGAGTCCTGTCCCTATTGATGGGGACCCTGCTGGTGGGGTCCTGTCCCCATGGAGGGGACCCTGCTAGTGGGGTCCTGTCCCGGTGGAGGGGACCCTACTGGTGGGGTCCTGTACCTGGCTCTTCTTGTCTTTGGATGGGAGATAACAGGCCCCTATCAGTGCTCTTTGGTATGATCAAATGAATGGCATGTGAGAATGTGTTTAATTCTTCAGGTGATTTTTTTATCCATGCTACAAGAAGTTAGCCTAAGGCACAAGTGAAGTTCAAAGACATCAAGGAAGCTTCAGGGTAGGCATCTCTCCTTTCGTCCCCTGAACTTTTAATTTTATACAGAAAAGTGCACAGAGCCCAGGGTGACTGAATTCTTATCACCCCAGGACACCCGTGTAGCCACTACCTGGTCACAAAACACTGTCATGTCCCAGTGTGGCTCATCCCTCAGGTCAGACACCTGCTCTGTTGGCCTGGGTCTGCGTGACCCCATGAGCCTGTGTGGTCCCATGGGCTTGTGTGGCCTTGTGGTTCTACATGGCCCTGTGGTCCTGTGTGACTCTGTGTGCCTGTGTGGCTCCGTGGGCCTGTGTGGCCCTGGGGACCTATGTGGGCCTGTGTGGCTTCATGACTCTGTGTGGCCCTGTGGACCTGAGTGGCCCTGTGGGCCTGTGTGTTTCCATGGGTCTGTATGTCTCTATGGACCTGTGTGGCTCCGTGGCCCTGTGTGGCTCTGTGACTCTGTGTGGCCCTGTGGGCCTGAGTGTCTCCATGGACCTGAATCACCCCATGGACCTGTGTGGCTCCGTGGCCCTGTGTGGCTCTGTGACTCTGTGTGGCTCCGTGACCCTGTGTCTCTGTGGACCTGAGTGTCCCTGGGGGCCTGGCTTCTGCGGCTCAGTTACTATGGCTGCCTGTTGCAGATGGCTCAGTCTTAGGGACAAGGGCGAGGCTGCCGTGGAAATGCACCACATGCTCGTGGGCCTCTCCCTGTCTTTACACTCATCCCCGTGTCCATCTGCTGCCCTCCTTCCTCTGGCATTCACATCTCCTGCCCAAAGGCTCCCTCCTTCATCCTGCCCTGTCTGCCCTGCCCATGCCCAGGTGATGTCCAGCCAGCGGCTCCTGGCTGGGGACTGGATGGGCAGTGCCCCCTCCTGCATGGGAGGAGGTCATCTCAGCAGAGTTCTTCCCCCAGGTGCCCTGCAAGGAGGGAGGGGAGCCTGGTGTCCCCAGATTGCTGACATCTGATGGTCAATTCCACATGTTGATGTGGCCAGGCCAAGACACTCGATCACAGGCCAAGCTACATGTGTCTGTGAGCTGTTCCGTGGATGCCGTGAACACCAAGAATCAGCAGCCTTCGTGCAAGGGAGGGTTTCCTCAATAACGCACGTGGTCTTTGTCCATCAGTGGAAAGGCCTGGAGAGCACATGGGGTTTCCCTGGGAAGGAAGGAATTCCACCTGGAGCTCTCCCAGCCTGCCCCAGGGCACCTTCCTGGCAGATGCAAACTCACCAGGTCCCCCCCTCCACCCCGTGCGAGCCGACACCTTGCAGGGAGTCTTTATAAGGGCCGTCCTGTGCCGTGGAACGACACCACATCAACCATGGGCCACATGTGCTCAGCACCCACATGAGATTACCATGGTCATTAATCCTGTGTTTGGGATGACTCTGGTACAACCACACCCCTGCACAGCCAGGTGCTTAATGCTGGACAGTAACGCTAAGTGCCAGGGGTGCTGGCTCACGTATGTGCTGCACTGTGCTTTTAATTGTTATTGTAGTGTGTACACCTACTTATGGAAAAAAAGCACAGTTACTTATAAAACAGCCTTGGCAGGTCCCTCAAAAGGTCTCCAGAATGAGGCCTTGTCATCACGGGAGATGGCAGCCCCAGGCCTGTCACTGCCCCTGCAGACCTTCCAGTGGGCAGGACGTGGCAGTGGAGACAGAAACACAGATGATCCTGCCCCCGTGCAGGCTGAGGCCAGTGTGTGCCCAAGCCTCAGTCTTTAACAAAATGTGGAAAACCAAAAAAGGGAATTAAAAAATTTAAATAAAGCTTGTCAATTAAAAAAAAAAAATCCAGTCATCACGTGGCGCTGTGAGAGAAGATGCCCCCTGGCCTGGTCCCACGATCCTTGCTTGGTGCAGGTCCCAGTGATGTCCCAGGCAGGGTGTCAAGGGCACAACTCAGTAGAGGACTGACTGGGAGGAGAGCTCCACCAATTCTATCCATGGCTACGTCCATGACAAGTGTGTATCATCAGAATTAGGATATAAAGAAAGTAAACATCTTTTTACAGCTACACAGGCAATCCCTGAGTTACAAACATCTAACTGACACACCCCTCACACTTACGAACAGCGGCTATTACAGGTAAAAGGTAAACGCACCTGTTCCAACTTATAGACAAATTCAACTTAAGAAACAATTCAACTACAGAACCAATCTTATTTGTAATCTGGGAACTGCTTGTATAAAGTTAACAAGTATTAAAAAGTTATAAAGTAAAAAAGTTACAGTAAATAGAGATTAATTTATTATTGAAGAAAATCATAGGTTCAGAGTGGCCCACGTGTGCAGTTTTTTGGAGCCCAACAGCGCACAGAGATGTCCCGCCTGCACACTCCCTCCCTCCCTCCCTGGCTCACCCAGAGAAACTTCAGAGCTACAGGTCCATTCAAGGTAAGTGCTGGCACAAGTGGCCCACATTCATTTTTATTCTGTCTTTACTGTGGCTGTTCTACGCTTGGATGGAGAACACGGATACTTTGGATTCGTACTGTGATAGTCACTGGCCATGCTCACTGCAGCCTTGTGTATGCAGGTGTGTAGCTCGGAGAGGGACCCGCACCACAGGCCGGGTGTGCAGCCCAGAGAGGGAGCCGCACCACGGCCCGGGTGTGCAGCCTATAGGGAGATGCACCATGGCCCTGGTGTGCAGCCTGTAGGGAGATGCACCACGGCCCGGGTGTGCGGCCTGTAGGGAGATGCACCACGGCCCAGGTATGCAGCCTGTAGGGAAATGCACCACGGCCCAGGTATGCAGCCTGAAGGGAGATGCACCACAGCCCAGGTATGCAGCCTGAAGGGAGATGCACCACGGCCCGCGTGTGCGGCCTGTAGGGAGATGCACCACGGCCCTGGTGTGCGGCCTGTAGGGAGATGCACCACGGCCCAGGTGTGCAGTCCGGAGAGGGAGATGCACCACGGCCTGGGTGTGTAGTCCAGAGAGGGAGCTGCACCACGGCCCAGGTGTGCAGTCCGGAGAGGGAGATGCACCACGACCCAGGTGTGCAGTCCGGAGAGGGAGATGCACCACGGCCCGGGTGTGCAGCCTGAAGGGAGATGCACCACGGCCCTGGTGTGCAGCCTGAAGGGAGATGCACCACAGCCCGGGTGTGTAGTCCGGAGAGGGAGCCGCACCACAGGCCAGGTGTGCAGCGGCTGCCCCGTCCAGGTTTGGCTGAGTTCCTCTGTGTGATGAAACCACCTGCTGACTCATTTGTTAGAATGTGCCCCTGGTGTTGAGACATCCATCCCTGTAACTGTCTCTCTCCCTATAGGTATGGATGTGTGTATGTGCACATGTATGGGTGTGTGCGTATGTATGCAAGGCAGAAGATGATACACATGTGTCGTCGATAATAGCCATGGACACAGCTGTCTGCAGGACCCTGACAATGTCCAAGGCACAGGTGTGTGCACCTAGGCTGACGGCCACACTCTCCGCCTCAGGCACACGCACTGTCCACACATCAGTGTCACGAAGCACTTCCCTTATGTTCCCTCTGGATCACCACGGGCTGCAGCACATGCTGGTAGGTCCTGGATACTGGTAACGCCTAAGCGCTGGTAGTTCCTGGCTCACACAGGCCCCACACGCCCCTCATCCCCCTGCTACTTCACAGGTCCCTGGGACTTCTGTGCCTAAGGAAGTAAGTTCAGTGAGACAGAATTGCGTCTCTGTGTTGACATTCAGTATGTGACTGCCCCTATTATTTGAAGCTGGTGGGCGCCCTGTGAGCATGTGTTTGAGAGCCTGTTGCTACCAAAGGTCCAGATTATAAGTCAAAAGACTTTAGGAAAGCATGAGATATTAATAGAGTTCAGGCAGTTTTATAACTAAGCTGCAGCTGTTTTTACAGTGGCAGTGGAGAGAGTGTTTGGACACCGTTCCCTGACTGGGGGAGATGGTCTGTGTGATGCATTTTGAAACATGAAGGAGAACGCGACGCCTACTTTGTGTAGCCAGAGAATTGACGTTTATGACTTCCTTCTGTTTATCCTTTCATCTGCTCTCGGATCAACATTTCAGGATTTATTGTGAGAGTATTCCTGAGCTCTTGCTCAGTGGGGGCTACAAAGTTTAAAAGCAGGAAGCAGGAACTGCAGGTCGAAGGGAGCTGGGTTCCAGTCTGCGGCTGTGCCGACGCTGGTGGTCGTAATTTAGAATGATGGGCTGCAAACAGTAGGATTTCAATTTAAAGGCTGAAGAAGCACAGCTGAGAGTTACCAGGAGGGCTTGTTTGAAGGCAGTTGGATTTTGCTAAGAGCAGGGTAGGTTTTCTGGGTCAGTACTCCCGGCCACTGAGAACTCCCCACGAGATTGGATCACTTCCAGCAGACTGGAGAGTGTGATTCTTACATTTTGACTTTTTTTAAAGTGTGTAAATCAAGGATTTGAGAAGTCTTAAACTGAGTTATTGTGTTTTCTTCCCGGCTCAAAGTGGAGAGGGTGCTGGGTTTTCTTTTTTCTCTTGAGTTTGGGGAATACATCTGCCTCTGTCCCCAAATGGGTCTTCTGGTTGAACATCGCAAGGTGACGCTCATTTGGGGACCATCACAATTTGGAGCAGCCTGAAAACTGAAGCAGGCAAGTTCTGAGAGGAGATTCGCACATTTCCAGGATGCTGGGACTGAAGGCTGAGCAAGTTCAAGTGGCACTGGAGGGAGCACCTCCAAGGCTGCCCAGAAATGGAACTTTTTAGGGAAAAGAGAGTTAGGACCCAATGCAAGAGCAACTTGTTGTTGTATTTTGGCAGAGTCTTACTGAGCAACATCGTCAGCCTCTGGCGTTCCAAGACCAGCACGCAAGGCCAGGGCATTTCAGCGTGGCGGTGCTGGGTGCTGTGGGCTGCAGGAAGAGCTGCCTCTATTTACTCAGCAAAGTCTGGGAGGCAACAGTGAGGCCACAGCTGGGAGACAAGGAGAGGGTGGGGGAAACACCGTACCCAAGGGAAGGGGACTGTGCTCACCGAGGAGCAGGCTGGGTGGTGCCATCAGGTGCACACCTGTCCCCAAAGCCCAGGCAGTAAACTTGCTGGGATGGCCCTGGGGCTCACAGGCTGGACGGAAGGTGGGTGCAGGGAGGGCACAATCCTCAGAGGCAGGAGGGCCACGAGTGGGGGACGGGAAGCTCAGCCGAACACACCAGCCCCCTTGCTGTGTCAACAGTGACTGGTGGTCACAGGACATTGGGAGTGCTTTGGGGACTGGGCGTCTGGGAGTCACTGCGGACAGAGGCCTGGGGGGCGTGGTGGCTCTGAGTGAAGATGAGTAGGCAGGTGTAGGACTGTTCCAAGGAACATGGAGGAGGGTGACAAGGGCACCCAGAAGGGGCAGAGGCCGGGAGAAGAGGCGGAATTGAACCCAGAAGCTCGTGGCAAATTATCCTAGTGAGAAAATACACCCAGGAATGGTGGCAGGTGATGGTAAAATGACTCCACAGACATCTAACATACAAGGGATTCTGTTGCTGAGTGTGTTTCTTAGGATTATTTCAAATTAGTGATTTCAAATTCACAAAATGCTTTCATATGAATTATTTCTTGTATTTCAGCAACTCTATGAGATGGGGTTGGGGAAATTTTTTTAGTACGATTTTTAGTATACAAGAACTGAGAGCAGGAGTTAGAGGAAGCTGTGTCCCTCACGACCATGTGGGTCCTACAGTCCGTGGCTCTGTCTGTGAGTCCCACCAGGTCCTGGGCCATGGGGTGGGTGAGCAAGTACAGTGGAGAGGCAGCGCCCACCGGCCACTCAGTGTGGGGTCAGGGGAGGACAGGGGTCACAAGTGCCTGTTCCCAGAGTGTCTGCGCCTCCCTGACATGAAGCAGGGAGCCTGTCGTGTCCCTGCAGGCAGAGCAGGCGGCCCCAAGGGCGGGTAGTGGTTGGAGAGATGCACCTGCCAGTCAGGACCAACTGGAGGGAGACCCCGGGGGAGGAGAGAGACAGATGGGACCCCGCACGGAGGGGCTGAGAAGACACCCGGAGGTGCCTCGTTCCACCACAGTGCCGGCCCCTCAGTATTCAGGCTGGGCTGCCCCTCTGCTCCTGTCTGTTTAGCTCTGTCTTCTGCCCCTGCGCCTCCCTCCCCTGACTATGTACCATCCAGCTATCCAGTTTCCTAGTTCTCAGCTCTCCACCAGTACTTGTCATTTGTTTGCTTCACTGTCAGAAACTCAAGTTTATAGCGTCAGATGCTGATGAACAGCAGAGCAGCTGACCATCGCACATTCTTGTCACCAGCTTCAAACACTTTGGAAAACAGTTTCCCTCTAAAATGAAGTATACATACACCAGTGATCCAGAAATTCCACTCCTAAGAGGTTTCGTAAGAGAATTGACCTTGAGCGGTTGGAAATAAACAAGACAGTGTCACAAAAACATGAGTCCCGGGAAGCCAATCGGTCTTCTCAGCTGGGGAAACCGTGGACGTCAGGAGAGAGACGGGCCTGTGTGGGCTGATTTCAGCGCATAGACATGAGGGTTGGGGTGGGGAGCACGATGTGGCCTTCAGCCACTGGTCCTGACCACTGCGGGCAGGAGAGGACACCAGGAGAGTAGAGACAGGTGGTCAGCACATTGGTAGTCACTGTTACTTAGACCACTCAGGAAGGAAAAGGATGAAAGCACAGTGCGTGGTGAGGTCCACTGGCTGTGCACCATGGTGACGTGTGAATGCAGAGAGAGGGGGGGACACTGCACCTGGCCGGGGCTGCAACAGTGGCCCTGACAGAGGTCGGCACCACCAGCACCATCATCAGAGCTCCTCGTCTCTCAAGAGGCTTATGAGGACAGGGCCCATCTTGGTGCTGTTCGTAGTGTGACAAAGCTCCCTCAAAAAGAAGCCAGAGGACAGACACACGGATGCCAAGTGCACACACCAGGTATTAACAGATCTGTGGGGAGAGGACGGACAGGGAGGCCAAGTTCACACCCCAGGAATTAAATAGATCTGTGGGGAGAGGACGGACAGGGAGGCCAAGTTCACACACCAGGAATTAAATAGATCTGTCAGAAGAGGACGGACACAAGGAGGCCAAGTTCACACACCAGGAATTAAATAGATCTGTCGGGAGAGGACGGACACAGGGAGGCCAAGTGCACACACCAGGAATTAAATAGATCTGTCGGAAGAGGACGGACACAGGGAAGCCAAGTTCACACACCAGGAATTAAATAGATCTGTGGGGAGAGGATGGACAAAGGGAGGCCAAGTTCACACACCAGGTATTAAATAGATCTGTGGGGAGAGGATGGACACAGGGAGGCCAAGTTCATACACCAGGTATTAAATAGATCTGTGGGGAGAGGATGGACACAGGGGGGCCAAGTTCATACACCAGGTATTAAATAGATCTGTTGGGAGAGGACGGACACAGGGAGACCAAGTTCACACACCAGGTATTAAATAGATCTGTGGGGAGAGGATGGACAAAGGGAGGCCAAGTTCATACACCAGGTATTAAATAGATCTGTGGGGAGAGGATGGACACAGGGAGGCCAAGTTCCCACACCAGGTATTAACAGATCTGTCAAGTTGATGGGTTTGGAAACCCATAGTTCCTTTTAGCTTTTTCTTTTCCCTTTAGTTTCATTCTCTTCTTGCTTCCTACCCCTTTATTTCTTATTTGTGTTCTCTAAGTTTCCTGCAACAATTATGTATTGCTTTTCTAGTGAACATATGTGATGTAATTTCTTACAGTTTAAAAAAGGGTATTTATTAGACTCTGATAATCTCTTCACAATTAGAGAATAAGGAATAAAACTTGAACAGTTTTTAAAAGTATTTTTTTTTTCTTGAGAGGCCAAACTAAGCAGTAGAGATGACAGGTTGGGGAAGGTGATAGGACTTTGGAAGTGCCTAGGACACATTTTGGGGCCACAGACACCTAACTTGACTTCGACAGGCAGCGATGCAGAAATTCTTCTACCCGACAGGAAGCTCAGCATGGCCAGAAGTCAGCGTAGCTCAGAACAGCCCGGGCACAAGAATGAGAAGCAGAATTTCTTACACCCAGAGTAAGATTATAGAAGAAGAATAAGAGAAGGGGAAGAAAACAGAGTGGATTAAGCTTCAGCCTATGCCTGGGTTAATATTTAGTGCCTGTCGCCGGCCCGCTGATCACACGGCGTCAGGACGCTGGCAAGTATCTCTCAGCATCTGCGGCCCAAGAAACTCCCTCCCACACCTGCGGGGTGACGTCTGCTCGTGCTGATTAAAGATGGCGTCACTTGGAGGAACTCCTCTACTGAGGGGATACGTGTCCCGCGTGGGGTAGTTTCCCAGCAACTCTTCATTTCTTACTTGCTGAGAGGAAGAGACTTTTGATGAATACTGACGGGCACTTCAGGCTTGAGTCGGGTTAATCTTTTTAGTTCAGGTGAGTTCATTTTAGCCGTGATTCACTTCATTGGCTATCTGTAATGATGATTAACAAGCATAAACACCTCTGGGAGATTACGGATAAAAATGCAGTGCCAGGGAGGCAGGCTATCATTATGCTAATAGGGTCAGAATAATAATTACCAGACACACAGTTTCTGCAGGAATCCTTGGGACTGGAACAGGTCACCAGGTTAGAGGGTCTCTCACCAGCTCTGCATCCTTAGGGATCCACCACGCAGACACACACACACAGACGTGCACACACACACAGAGATGAGCACACACAGAGACACACAGATGTGCACACACACGCAGAGACGAGTACACGCAGAGACACACACACACAGAGACTAGCACACGCAGACACATACACAGAGACGAGCACACACGGAGACAGACGCACACAGACGTGCACACACAGAGAGATGAGCACACGCAGACACACATACACAGATGAGCACATACCCAGAGACGTGCACACACAGACGAGCACACACATGAACACTCACACAGACAAGCACACAGATGTGCACACAGATGCACAGACAGACGAGCACACAGATGTGCACACACATAGAGATGTGCACACACATAGATGAGCACACACACAGAGACAGCACACACACAGATGTGCTCACACATAGACGTGTGCACACAGATGAGCACACAGATGAGCACACACAGAGATGTGCACACACACAGATGAGCAAACACAGAGAAATGTGCACACACACAGATGTGCACACATGCATATGCACAGAAGCACAAACGCATGTCTACACAGTGCTGGGCCCTTAGACTTAGAGGAATTCACGAGGAGATGAAGAAAAATGTAAAGAAATAACATTCATGTTTTTCTTGCATCCATGACATATTTTAAGGGCCCTAAGTATAGATTATTTTAAAGTATTTTTCAACACTTCTTCCTGATATTTCATGCGTATTCTAGGCACTTCTTTCATAAAGGCATTGTGGGGTGTCCTGAGGGCAGCAGACCTCTCAGCTGAGCGTCTTGTGGGTGGGCCCCTTGGCCTTGGTTTCCCCTCCGTTTCTTGCTTCTTTCACACACAGGAACATGGCGCCTGCCTCGATGCCCACATGCCTGTGCAGTGCACACCTCGTGACCCTGTCATCCCCGGGGCCTTGTCCGTCTGGCCGTGTGTCCTGAGGGCAGGGATTGAGCCTTGTCTGTCATCATGTCCCTTGCACACAGGTACTCAGCATCCAGTGCATTTCAGGTGAGGAGCACACGGCCGGGGAGACGGGTTGGTTGTGTCTACGTTTCCTGCTCCAAGTCCATGGTCTTCCCTGGACATGCCCCACACCTAGGGCCAACCTCAGGGGCAGGTGAGGAGTCCGCGTTCACCATGGCCCATGGAAAATGCCAGATGCTTGGCACTTGCACATTTCTATGTGGCCCCTGGAAAACACCAGCTTGGCACTCGCAACCTCAGCCACTTGGTGACACTCCCGCGGGAGGGTGTGGAGCAAACCACTGCTTCCGCTGGAGGGACCTTCCCTCGTCCCTCTGGTGGCAGAGGGTGGCCCCCAACTCGAGGCTCTTGTGTGGATTGCTGAAAACAAAACAGCTATAGGGAGTGAGGAAAATGTTCACATAGAAACGAGTCTTCTCCATGAATCACCATGGGGCAGGTAGAGGTCAGGGCTGGAGCTCACCTGGGGAAGACAGGGGTGGGTGGGGTCCTCAGCACCGACTGTCACTGTTGGGGACAGGTGACAGGAGGGACCACCGTGCTGGGTGGGATAGAGCAGCACCTGCTGGGTGGGTGTCAGGAAGTGACAGTCATGGGCTCCTCAGGGTGCAGCTCTGTCACGTCGCTGGGGACACCCTGTCACCGGGTGGCATGGCTGTTTGGCGAGTGTGGTTCAAGAGGGCGCATGCCAGCATTGGCAGGAGGTGTGTCCCACCCCTTCCAAGACAAGGGTCACAGGGCCACCAGTATCTCCCACAACTCCCTGGACACACTTGGGAGGCAGCCACTTCCCGGTGCCCACACTCAGTGGCCACAGTGACATGGCATCAGGAAGACGGGGGGCTGGACGTGGTGCCAGGCACCTGCATGTCAGTGGTGAAGGGGCCTGGGCAGCACTGTCAGGACCCCCGTTCACGGACGCAGTTGGTGAAAACCACTGAAATCGAGGAAAGCTGAGGAGACGGGATTATTCTTGAAGGCTGGCTATTTATGTTGTAGTAATAACACTTTTTAAATCTCAATTTTGGTGACTTTACCAGCTACTTTTATTGCTTCCCCAAAAGTGTGTAGTGAATGCAACAAATTTGGGTCATGCACGGGCTAGCTGCTTCTCAATATTAACACAGCTTTCAAGTCACTTGCTCCTGTTCACACCAGCCTGTCCAGGGAGATTGCTGCAAATATTTAAACCCAGATTGTCGACTCTCCGTGGCTCCTTGCAGAGGAGATTGTGCCTCACCACAGCTCTCAGATACCCTTAAAAAAAATCTCTAACTTTAGTGAAATGGAATTAAAGTGCCTCCCAGTTTTGTTTTAAACACTTTATTTTTTTGTTGTTTTTATTGCTTTTCCTATTAAATCATAACTGCGTTCATTAGTGCATTTATGGGGAACAATGTGCTAATTTTATATACAATTTGGAATGCTTACATCAAACTGGTTAACATAACCTTCACCTCACTTACTTTTTTGCTGTATTAAGACAGTTATAATTAATAGTTTTGACATGTACCCTTGCACTGTGCACATCAGGTGAGGACCCAGCAAATACCCTCCCTCTTCCCATTCCCCCACTCCCCTTTCCCTCCAAACTAGCATTCTCAGGGAAGAATTATTTGTATTACTATTCTGATGCTAGATTTGGGTAATGTATGATCTGGGAGTTCTAGGTCAGTGTTTAATGGACAACAGGAACAAGGGATCAAACCACGTTGCATCAAATGGACCCTCTCTTGAAATCACTGTCCCTTATAAGATGGGGTTGGGCTACATTTTTTGCACTCCCTAAACCGCTGGTTTTCCAGTGCATCCCAACTGTGGCCCCACATCCTTCCCAGAGCCCAGATTCCTCCTGGGACTCCCGGGTCCCTGCAGGGAACCGGGATGTGAGCAACAGCATTGCACAGCATGGCAGAAACATGACCATCACCGGCAAATTGCCGCTGTTTGCAGGGCAGTGGGGAAGTGCAGGTGTGAATTCATCCTCGTAGCAAGATTGGCAGATTCTGTTGCTTTTGACTCACGCTTTGTTCCCGCCAGAAATGAATTTTAAATATACTGCATGGGTTATTTTTTGAGCTAAATTCTTTACAAAAGACATTTCTTTTCATAGTTAGAAGGTTTATCTAAAAGTTTTCATTAACAAAAAATTTGATTAAGGGCGGCACTTGTGGCTCAAAGAAGTAGAGCGCTCACCCCATATGCCAGAAGTGGCGGGTTCAAATCCAGTCCCAGCCAAAAACTGCAAAAAAAAAAAATGATTAAAAGTTCATGCAGTTTCTTTTTGAGTAAGTTTATGCTTGCCCACTAGGTCAGATATAAATACGTAGGTATTGTTTAATGGTACCTAACATTAACCTTATCTTCATCTCTATACATCAGAATTCTAGTGTGTGGTGGAATATTTTAAAAACATGATTTTCAGTGTGTTTTTGTCATGATGTAAACCTCAGAAGCTCCATTTGGGACTGAGAAGAAAGGCTTGTGCTCAGAGCTGAGGGCCCAAGTCAAGAAACTCAAAGGAAGGTTCTAAACCTATTTTCCTCTTTCTTCCGTGTCTGAGTGATAAACGGGTCAATCAGCAGGTATTTTCCATGAATTTGTTCCGTATGTGTTCTGTCCCCCGCCCAGGAGAGAGTCCTATCCTCTGAGTGACGTGCACTCTCCTTCCCTCCTGCCTGTGCTGGATCACCGGGGGGTGAGCTCCCTCCCCCCAAAAGCTTCCCCCACATCATAGCACATGATAAATTTCTCCTCTAATGTAGAATTGCAGGGAAAAGTTGAACAAGATGAAGATTATTTTAAGTGCAGATTCGTCATATACTAATGGTTTTGTCTCTCCATATGGCAACCATCTTGCACGGAGATCAAAGGATGCCCGACCCCGCCGGGGTGAGTCCTTGTGGTTCGCTCCTGTAAGATGGGCTAGTGTGTCCCAGCCCACAGAAGAGCAGGGCAGGGAGCAGCCACATCTGGGGTCTCAGTGACCACCCTTCGCCAGGCTGTGCAGATATGGAAATAGGGTCCCTGCCACTCCTGACAGCCGCCTGTGCCTGCCGGGGGGGTTTCCTTCCACCATCTCTGCACTGGGTGAAATCGGGGAGGACCCACTTCCTCTGCTCAGCCTCCCAGGGCTCCCTCTGGGGTACCCTGCCCAAGGGCGGGTGACTGCAGAGACCTGTGGTCCGCAGACAGTCTCGCCTCAGCCACTCACTGGCCGGCCTCTGTCACCCGCCCCTGGGGTCCATGAATTATTGTACCCCTCAGTGGCTGGGTGGATTCTAAATATGTTTTAAATGTTTTGAGCAAAACGCTCCCTGATAATATCAGTTATCTGGACAATAAGCAGCCACTGTTATAATTTAAAAGTGGCTTCATGGGGATTATTTATCTTATTTTAAGAATTGTGTCTGATTGGAGCGCAGAACACGCGCAGGCTCCAACTAATTCAGCATCTGCAGGTGGCCCGTCCCCCAGATGGGCCAGGTGAAGGGGTCTCTGCCGAGGCGCAGGAAGGCCAGCTCCTCAGTCCTAACCACAGGCGTCTGCCATAGTTCCCCTCATGAGTCTACAGAAGGCAGGCCTGGCAGGTCAGCATGAGAGGGACACTGGGCTCGGAAACCGGGAGAGCAGGACGCTCGGCTGGGGAGCAGGCGAGGGGCGAAGGGCCTTACGTGGCTTCTGGGAACGGGGCTCCTGGCAGCTGTGAGAGGATACCTTGGAGGGGGACAGACTTCACATGTCCCTTCCCTGTCACTAGTTTGCGTATTTTTAAAGTGTCCTCCATTCACAAGCTACCTCAGAGTGCATATTATGTGATCATTGCTTGATAATTACTTTTTATTGATGAATAGATACCGACTGCTGACATCACCAGCAGAGAGATTTCTCGTCAGTTAACTAAACTTAAATGCTGTGTCTGGCCATGTTTGAGAGCGGCTGCTTTTCATGTGTGGTGGGAAATGCTTGGGATGCTTGGGGAACAGATTGACCTTAATGATCAGTCATAAGCAGGCCCATCGCGCATGTGTTCCCAGGAACGATCCTGACCGCCCGCACTGTGCTGTCCGACGGGGCTGCCACCGCAGAACAAGGCTGTGAAGTGCAGTGGGGGGCGGGCAGCCCGCGACACCAGGGTGACAGCACCAAAATCATAATATCACATTCAATTGTTGGAGGGCGTTCTCACCAGATGGTGTTCATGTGTCCGAGGCAGCACGCTCACTTTGTTCTGGCCATGTGGGTGGATCAGGGTCTGCAGGAGGTTGGGTAAAGGGTCACCAGCCTCCCCGTGCTGTGGATGTCTCTGGCCCTGCCACGGTGCCACCACCACACCTGAACGGGAGACCTGGTGCACAGGGTGACCAGAGGCTGGGGACGGAGGGCCCGGGCTGCCGGCCGAGCGGAATCCCGAGAGCAGGGTGGCAGCTCGAGCCCCGGGCCAGTAGACAGACACAGAGGCTTTGCCAGATGCTGCCCATCCAATGTTGGTGGATATCTCTGGGTCTCACAAAGAGCATCAGGGTCACCTCCTGAGATGGTGGCTTCGCAGGGAGGGCTATGCACTCATCCCGCCACCCACCGGGGGCACCCCCTGGGGTCCCCTGGCTTCTCAAACATTTTTTGGAAATACAGGTCCTAGGAGCCCCCACAACCGACATGCCACCCCCGACACACAGTGCCTGAGCTCACACCACAGAATACACAAGCCCTTTTTCCTGGCACTGCTGGTCAGACAGTCCCATGTCCTGCCAGGATTCCTGCGATGAGTCTCTGATCCACATAGTGGGTACGTGGCTGCCTAGGAGGAGAAGCAGGGAGACTTCAAGAGTCAGGAGGGGTTTTCCAGGCAGTCACAAGGCTCTGACCCCGTAGGCCCCCCTCAAATGTCTCAGCAAGGGCAGGGTGACAGCACTCGACCGTCTCTCAGACGCGGCCCAGGCATCGCTCCATGGAGGCCCAGTAACACTTGTGTGTGTGACACTCCTGCACACACACTCTTGGGTGCCCTCGCTCCTGGGACGCAGGCCTAGACTGTCAATTTCTAATGTTGCCTCTTGCACACCAGCCTGAGTTCCTTCAGCTCCACTACTATTTCCACTGGGTCGAAACCCTTAAGTGTCTCTACCGCCTTTTTATTGATCATTCCATCAGTCTTCTTTGCAATGAAAGGGCATATAAATTGAAATTTATTTTAATGACTGTAATTTATTTTAATGTACATGCATTTTATTTCTACTTTTTTATAACTTTGTGTAAACACTTCTTCTAGATTGAGTTATCGTTGGAAGCATTACTTAAAAATTGAATGAGACAAAAGGAACACGTTACATGTTTAAATGTTATTAAATGTAAAAATAAAGTTTTATCGGAAATAACTCTTCTCCATACAGTGTTCACCGTCATGTGAACCGTGGTTAAAAGAAAGAGTGACTCCCCCTTGTTCATTTTATTGTTACAACCGAGAGCATGCACAAAAAGCAGGTGGGAATCGAAAATCTTTTGGTGCAAAAATAAATAAATAAATAAAATTTGTTTTAAAAAAAGAAAATCTTTGGGTGCAAAAATATCCTTCAGTTTTGTAAAACTCTGAGTCACGGACCACAAATCACATAATGATCTATCATTAAAAATCATTCATAATGGTCTCCTGACAACTTGATTCCTTCCTTTGTGAAATTTGGGGAAAGTGCAGGGGGGTTAGCCCAAGCCCCTTCCTGACTTGACCCCTTGCTGGCATCCCAGAGTCTGTGTGGGGAGGCAGAGGCTCCATGGGTAGGTTCTGGGGGGTAAGCTGGGGCAGGGAGCGTGTGGAAGCTGGCATTCTGGGAACTGGGGTCTCCACACCCATCTCTGCGGTGGCCCTGGAACCCTCTCCCTGGGGGGGTTCATCCCAGGTTGAAGGCAGCATTACAGAGTCTTACCTGGAATGATGTCAAGACATTTACCTTTTCCATATTAATTTGGAGCAGGAACAAAGGTGAACTTAAAAGAAGGCTCTGGGGCAGTGCCTGTGGCTCAAAGGAGTAGGGCACTGGCCCTGACCAAAAAACTGGAAAAAATAAAATAAAATAAAATAAAATAAAATAAAATAAAATAAAATAAAGGAGGCTCTGGCCTCTTGGAAGTTGGGATAGAAGCTTTGACATCCCACACACAGACAGACGCTGAGGTCGGCTCGCAGCTCATGAACAGCACCTGTGTGCAGTTGCAATGATGCTCAGAGGAAGAGGAACAGGCACCACACAGCCCCCGTGTCTGGCCAGCATCGCCTCCCTCCACGTGCAGAAAAACAGAGTGGACCAAACTCCACCAAACATTTCCATGTTCCATGAACGCGAGTCCAGGGGTTATCTGGGCCACAAGCAGGCCTTCCCACTGGAGAGTCTGTCGTCCATGGGACATAATAAAGATACTGACATAGAGAAAATATTTCAAGATCCTGAGTGGTTTTCTGATGTGGAAAAAAATATTTAGTGAAATTTTTCACCGTCCATTTTGTTCAGACATTTCCTTCTACAATTCCACATGTGGGAAAACGAAAGAGTTAGCATTTCTGTCCACCGTCGCTAACAGCCTGTGACACGGAACTCAGACTACCTCCCAGAAGGAAAAGGAACCACAGCCCCTGAAAACATTTCTGCGAGATGAACTGTGACACGTCAGTCAGAGAAGACACCTGCCTTCCAGGGGTCGGGGACACAGCCCCCACACCAGCAGTGGGCCTTTAAAAGACTTGTCTTAATTATGGTTTTTTTAAACAAATGTTTTAAATGTCGGAATAATTTTAGATGCATGCAGAAATTGCAAAGCCACTTCTGAGACATGCTTTCCCGGCGTTAGTGCCTGAACCCCGCGGTGCACGGGCCCAGCTGGTACCCACCTGTGCTTCCGGGGCGTCAGCCCCACCAGACTTGGTACTCACATCCCTTCCTGGCCTTGGGCTCCTCCAGCCCGGGTCACTCTTCCAGATGTCCAGTGTTAGCAGGTACTTTGTCCCTCGATTTGAGTTGGTTTGAGGTTTTCTTACGGTTATACCGGGGTGACGGGTTTGGGGAAAGAGGAAGCGATGGGGACGTGCCTCGGTTGCTTATGGGGGGAGGGGTCTTGGCAGAGCCCTGGGGAGGTCAGCTGGGCACTTGGCCCGGGTGCCACGGCCAGGGCTCTTGACTATGCAGTTACTTTGCTTCCCTTTCAGACTCTGGGAGAGTCAGAAGGCCTGAGAACCCAAACCTCCAGTCTCAGGGGCGGGGAAGAGGAAGCCAGGCTGAGCTTCCTGGGGCGAAGGTTTATACGTGTTACTAGGAATTCCTCCGAAAGGCAGGGCTGCCCTTTTCCTTTCACTCAGTTGTGAAACTTATTCTCGCTAAGAAATTCTCTATATATCTCACGGGTCAATAAAAAAAACAAAACCGGACCACGTGTGTATCCAGAGAAGGTTAGAACCACTTAGCGTTTCAGTGCTCGGGACGCGCTGCGTCCCCCCAAAGCAGGCCTCCTTTCACATTTTCTCCTCTAAGTTCCTGTGTGGAGCGTGCAGACACACGACACTCACACTGTATTTCTAATGGAAAAAGCAGGGGTTTGACTTGCAGTGGACTTGACTGATGGTTGCATTTGCAGCGGCAATTGTGTTGAGTTTCTTTTGTTCTGTAATGCTTATTTTAATTAGCAACAACAACCTGCTCTCACTTGTGGTTAACTTTTGACCAGAGCTGAGTCTTGCTGCTGGAATTGCAACCTGAAATGGAGGTGACGTATCTGGGGGTTTAGTCCATGTATGAAGGTTTTACTGAGCATCCACACCAGCCAGTGAAGTTTCCTTTAGAGGTGGACACGCCCACGAAGCCTCCCTGAGGGACACAGCACTTCTCCAGAGCGATCTCTGAGAGGTGTAAATGGGCCCCGGTACAGGGTGATATTTTAAACAATTGCAGATGGTGGAGGGCTGCTGTAATTGACAGCAGTGTCAGCTCCAGAAAGGGACCTGACAGGCCCGGCGCACTATGATTAATTACCGTGAGCTGTCTCCGGGATTCCAACTTCCTCTCCCGCAGCTCACAGCCTCAGTACACTCTGAAGCTCTGATTACACCACATGACACAGGAAATGTCTTTTCACTCCCTGTCCAAGGGCCACTCGCAGCCGGGAGAGTCGCTGGCACAGCCTGGCTCTGTCAGGTTGTCTCTGGAGAGGACAGGGCACACGGAGCCCTGGAGGGTGCAGAAAATAGGCGTGTCCCCCTCGCCCACTGAGTTGCAGTAAGTTGGTCGTGACTTACAAATATAGTCAGTCCAACGGCTATCAAGCAGGTCTCAAAAAAGAAAAAAGAATTGCTGGAAACAGCAATTGCTTTAAGGACCACAGTGTGAGGGTCATCTCCTTGTTTAATTGCTTTTATTGCAGGAATGGATAAAGTGAGGACACACAGACTTCTACCCGAAGGCCGCAGAAATGCCGTTTTCTTCTCCACTCCGTGCTTACTGTTACTTCTCTCCTTGGTTGCACAGAGCTGGGGCTGCCACCAACCAAAGGACGCCTGGGAGCTTTGGGTGAGGAGCCCGGGGGTGGTGCAGTGGGTGTGGGTGGGGCTGCCAAGTCTCGCCTGACTTGGGAAAACGGAATGACAGCTTGACTCTCGGCCTGGGGAGGAGACTCTCTACAACTTCATCAACATTTTACTGAGTTTTACTTAAAGGGCAAGTCTCTCGTTCCTACAGCTTTACGAACAGTTGTAAAGCTTCCCAAGACCTCAGAACTGGACTCAGTGGGAGAGTGGTGTTTCCAAGAGGAGCTGGATGTCCTCAGAGACCAGACAGGATGTGATGCTGCAGGATGGGAGAAGCAGGTGACCTGGACAGGTTTCTGGAGTGTGCAAAGGGCTTCAGGTGCAGCCTGGGCCACCTGCAAGTGCACAGGGGACAGAGCCGCAGGCAGACAGAGCTGGCCTGGAGATGCGGAGAACTGGATGACCTTGAGCAACCATATTGCTCCATGAGGGCCAGTTCACACAACAGGTTGGCTCTCGTCCCTCTTCAGCATCTGTGCTAGGGACCCTTCCCCTGCATCAGGCTGCGTCCCAGGCCTGCCTCTCCATGGCCTTGTCCTACACACACCTAAGTGTTCCCTGTTTTCTTATGTTTTCAGCTGCCCTGGCTGGCAGCAATGGGGACTCCTTACCACATTGTTCCTGATCACACACTTACTTGCTCCTTCTGGGTGATGGACCCCATGTGCAATGCACGACTTCACGAGGTTGGTCCCAGTGTGGCTCCTGGGTCCCAGCAGCAGACGGCCTAAATTCCAAATGGGCCCCTGGACCTCAACCTAAACTATTCCCCTCAAACCACCACATCTGAAGAGCAGAGTGCCTCAAGCAGGTGCCCTGGACAGTTACACCTGGCCATGCTGGCCTCTGAGTTTATTTGTGGGAGTTCTTGCCCATGGAGCAAGTGGAAGGCAGCCTGGTGTGCAGAGGCCCCTCAGGACCCCGTCTGTGTCTGGGCTCTGTTGGCATGGCTGGTGTGCACAGGCCCCTCTGAGGACCCCGTCTGCGTCTGGGCTGGGCGGCTGGTGTGCGGTAGGCCACTGAGGAACCCGTCTGCGTCTGGGCTGGTGTGGCTGGTGTGCGGGAGGCCTCTGAGGACCCCATCTGCGTCTAGGCTGGTGCGGCTGGTGTGCAGAGGCCCCTGAGGAACCCGTCTGCGTCTGGGCTGGTGTGGCTGGTGTGCGGGAGGCCTCTGAGGACCCCGTCTGCGTCTGGGCTGGTGAGGCTGGTGTGCACAGGCCCCTGAGGAACCCGTCTGTTTCTGGGCTGGTCTGGCTGGTGTGCGGGAGGCCCCTGAGGACCCCGTCTGCGTCTAGGCTGGTGAGGCTGGTGTGCGGGAGGCCTCTGAGGACCCCATCTGCGTCTAGGCTGGTGTGGCTGGTGTGCACAGGCCCCTGAGGACCCCGTCTGTGTCTGGGCTGGTGCGGCTGGTGTGCACAGGCCCCTCTGAGGACCCCATCTGGGTCTAGGCTGGTGAGGCTGGTGTGCAGAGGCCTTTGAGGACCCCGTCTGCGTCTGGGCTGGTGTGGCTGGTGTGCAGAGGCCCCTGAGGACCCCGTCTGCGTCTGGGCTGGTGCGGCTGGTGTGCAGGAGGCCTCTGAGGACCCCATCTGCGTCTAGGCTGGTGTGGCTGGTGTGCAGAGGCCTCTGAGGACCCCATCTGCATCTAGGCTGGTGTGGCTGGTGTGCAGAGGCCCCTGAGGACCCTGTCTGCGTCTGGGCTGGTGCGGCTGGGTGCAGGAGGCCCCTGAGGACCCGTCTGTTTCTGGGCTGGTGAGGCTGGTGTGCAGAGGCCTCTGAGGACCCCGTCTGCGTCTAGGTTGGTGCGGCTGGGTGCAGGAGGCCCCTGAGGATCCATCTGTTTCTGGGCTGGTGAGGCTGGTGTGCGGGAGGCCTCTGAGGACCCCGTCTGTTTCTGGGCAGGTGCGGCTGGTGTGCTGCAGGGGCACAGCTTCATATAGCAGCCGGTGGCTGAGCACCTACTGGTGACACAAGTCCAGGCCCCTTCCAGGGGGTGATTGGCAGGAAAGCGGATCAGGTGCCCAGCGACACAAAGACTTTTATGGAGAGGAAGGGTGATCCTATCAATGTTCTTGCACATATTAATCATGACAACCAGCCAAAGAAAAGCAAGAAAGGCTCTGATACAAACAGCCAAAAATACAGTAATAAAAGACATTTAAGCCTTGTTATCCAGGAAATAGAGATTATAACCTCATAGATGAACAGATATTCAAAAGCCGACCAAAATTGGTTTGGGGAAAATAAATATAGGAAAGGATGGCTGCTCCCTGTGGCCCTGGGAGCTGAGCGGCCCTGGGGCAGAGCACTCCCTCGGACGCCCGCAGGCCCACGAGCACAACTTGGCAGCATCAACAGGGCTTGAACAATAATGCAAGGTGACACCTCCACGCGGGGCCGCCGGGAACCAGCCAGCACGGCCTCCGCCAGTCTAGACTGCCGGGACACGGGGGAGTCTCCACTTTTATTATTTTGAGGAAACACACTCGTCATGAAGAAAGTCTTTTTTGATCAAATTCTAATGTCGAATTCTCCACGGCTCTTTGGTTTTGAATGGCGAGAGCCCTGTTTCCTTTCTCTGACAATTAGCATCTAGACTCTTACACGGCAGTCCCGGGAGCTTCCGCGGGCTGAGGCCAGGCTGTGGCCAGCAGGAACTGGGCAGGCCCTGCCTGGTGCACTCTGGGCCTACAGCCCATGGGGTGTGCACCTGACCTACCAGACAGAGGTCTTCTTCAGTGCTGAGGGAGAAACAGGCATCTTCCTGCAGACGATGGGACCTGACACTTCAGATTCTTCATTGCTCCAGTTTTGCAGCTGAGTTGTGCTGGCCTAGTGCACGGGCAGAAAAGGGGGCTGGTGTGACAGATCAAAGGTCCCCTCAAGGTATGTGGCTGTCTCCTGGCCACACTTGCAAAAAGACAGCTCACAACCTTAGCAAGTAGACAGGTGAGGGATGCAAAGCTGAAACCTGCCGTCGGGGCACTGTGCACCCCAAGGTGGCAGGGTGGGAAACACCAGCAGCGAAACCAGGCCTTGGGATGCCAAGTTGTGGCTCTTTCTCCACAAAGCCGGGGTCCACACGGCACCTTCTCTCGCTCACGTAACGCCTCCATGTACTGGAAGCCACTAAACTGACCCAACATTTCCCATACATTTTACCAGAACTGAAGCGATTTCATACTTTCTGTGACATGGAAATGAGTGGCTGACTCAGCTCATTTAACAAACCAGAAAAAAGTGAATTTGCAAACTTCACATAGTCCAAGAGTGAATTTGCAAACTTCACATGGTCCAAGCCTAACCAAAATTGGTTAAACAAAGTAAATAAAGAAAAGCAAACGTCCTGCTAGAAAAATACACGAAGGTCATACACAATGTACAAAGAACAGATATTAAGTTCTGTTAAACTCGCTACCCACTGTGATCAGATTTAAACTGATGTATATTGAAACAGAGATAGCATTTTTTATCTCTTGTGTTAGCAAAGGTTTAAGAAATGATCTTATCTATCATGGTGAATGGCGTAAGAAAGAAATGGCTTCTATATTCTTGGTGAGAACACGAATTGGTACAAGCTTCCTGGAGAGTAATTTGGCAACGTCAAAGCTGCAAAGATTTTCGTGCCAGCACATCCTTCCCCTGTAGGAGTCCACCCAAGAAATCAACGGACACATGTGGAAAGGAACTTAAGGATAATCATTTTAATGATGTTTGTAACAGTGACAAATTAGAAAGAGCTTAGATAATTCAAAACTGGGTTTTGGTGTAATTCTTAAGGGCTCTGTAGAGTTTATCTGTGGTTATAGAATCGAGGATGTTTCTATTTTTGTGTCCTATACTTTCTAATTTTCTTTGTTTAAAATGAATTTAATAATTTTCATAATCTGATAAAAAGAGTGATTGCAACTTTATAAAAATTAACTTTCTTCTTTGTAGCTCATGGGAACTTGACAAGTAGGAATTGCCTCTGCTGGTTTGATCTTAGTGGCGTCTTGATATGTTTCTAGAGAGCTGTTTGCAATAAGAGGTGGGCATGCCACCAGGCCCATCTGTCCAGTCCCGAGACCAGCCTGCCGGCCTCACAGAACCAAGGGAGGAGCGTGACTCAGACGGTTCCCAGGGGAACAGACATGGTCCTTCTTTCTTTGTAAAACTCTTTGCATTCCCATAACCTTATGCAACATTTGACCATTTTTCTCTGGCTTTCTCCATTTCTCTCTTTTCTTCTATAGGATAGAATGTGGAATGTATCTTATCTTTCTTTAACCTATACTAATACTTTCTGGTTTATGGTAGCAAATCCCTTTTAAGTGTTCCATTCTAAAAAAGCCACCAACTGTTTCTATAAATACCTGCAATTTTTCATTTTCCTTTTGAAAAAGTTTTCTATATAAGTGTTTTCAATAACTAGTCCTTTTTATCTCTGTAAGTTTGGTGTGTAGGAAATGCCTCTTCTGATACATCAGGCCGCTCTGGGCTTTGTGTTCAGGGATATACCGAAGCTAATGTCAAATTGTTCTTGACTTTGAGAAATGAGAATTTGAGTTTTACCAGTGTTTGTTCCAGGTCCCAGCCCAGAGTCCCCCATTGCATTCAGCTGCCACCCCTGTTATAGGCTGAGTTGTGTCTCCCCAAAATTTATATGTGGAAACCTAGCCTCCAGGACTTAAGAATGTGGCCTTTTTTAAAAATCAGGTCTATAGAGGTAATCGAGTCAGACGAGACCCTCGGGGTGGGTCCTAATCCCATCGGACTGTGTTGTAGTGGATGTCTGCACACAGGAGGCGTCAGGAGGCAGCTGTCTGCAGCCCCGGAGGAGTCCCACCAGGAAACACCAGGGTGGGTGTGCACACAGGAGGCGGCCATCTACACCCCAGGAGGAGCCTCATCAGCAGGAGCTTGGACTCCCAGCCTCCAGACCTGTGTGAGGATACATTTCTGTCATTTAAGTCATCCAGTCTGTGGCAGGTGGTTATGGACACACCAGAAGACTAAGACCTGGGCCTTCTGTGTTCTCCACACAGTGAAAGAGTTCTCCTTGGTTATCAGTGGGACGTCACCAGCTGGGGTTTGTCTGACACCTCATGATTACAGCAGCATTATGATTTTGGCAAGAATGCCATAGACATTCACGCTGTCACTCAAGGGGCCCCCAGCATGGAAGGCTGGTGAGAGGGGTCAGGATGGCCTGTGCCACTTTTGTGACTTTTCTGTATGTCTACAATTGATGGAAGGGGAACGTGGTCTGGGATGACCTGGAGCATCCAGGGCTGATCTTCACTCTTCCAAGAATTGAGCACCTGAGGTCCTCACATATGGAAGCTGTGGGATAAAAGGAGCCATGAGCAGGTTCTTCAGCCCAGGGTGCTGGGTCTTGGGGGACGTAGATTTGGGGGATACAGGCCTGAGTGCATGGTTCTGGGGGTCCCAGGTCTGGGAGATATAGGCCTGGAGGAGCTGGGTTTGGGGGATACAGGCCTGGGTACACAGGTTTGGGGGTCCTGGTTCTAGAGGCTGTGCAGGCCTGGGCAGTCCAGGCTTGGAGGTGTCTTGAGTTTGAGGAGTCGAAGGTAGGGGGGCTGAGACTGGGGGTGTAGGCCTACTAGGACATGGCCAGTGGAGGCATCTCTCACACTGCCTGGCTCCTGATGTGTCACCCACCTGTAGCTTCCAGGGGTGACACAGCTGTGTTTGGAGTTTTCCCTCCCTGTGTGGAGACAAGTGTGACGGTCATTAACAGAGCACAAAAGGAAATAAAGACCAATGCAAGGACACTGCCAGCTACTCCAGCCCGGGCCCAGGCCCACCTGTCCAGTCTTGTAGCCCAGCCTGCTGTGAGCGGGTGTGTCTTGGAGGTGTGGGGTGATTGGGGGACTTTCGCCATTTGTCCGCTGCAATTCAATACGATGCGTGCAGTGTACACCTGCCTGTGTGTACCTGTGCGTGCGAGACTGAGAGACATCAGAGACAGTGGTTGTACAACAGATTCGTAGGCAGTGGTTTTATTAAAAAGAACCAGAGTTGGGGCAGTGCCTTAGGCCCATCGAGTAGGACGCCGACCCCATATACCGAAGGTGGCAAGTTCAAACCCGGCCTCGGCTGAACTGCAAAACAGAAAAATAGCCGGGCGTTGTGGCGGGCGCCTGTAGTCCCAGCTACTGGGGAGACTGAGGCAAGAGAATCGCATAAGCACAGGAGTTGGAGGTTGCTGTGAGCTGTGTGACCCCACGGCACTCTACCCAGGGTGATCAAGTGAGACTCAGTCTCTACAAAAAAAAAAAGAATCAGAGTTAGTTCAATAAGGAAAGCAATAAAAATAGATTTAGTTTGTCAGGAACATCTGTGATAGGAAACAGAGCGCTCAGTAGACGACCAGGCTCCCTTCTACCCACAGCAGGGCAGGTGTGGGTGCGGTGGGGGGAGCCACGGGGAGGGAGCCCCAGGGTGGGGGCACTGGAGACTGTGCTCTGGGCAGGCTACAGTTCAGGCCGGAGAAGGCCCAGGAAGGACAGTTGGAGGAGCCCACCTCGAGTTCAGGGCAGGGCAGGGACTCAGTCTCCACCAGGGCAGCGACTTGAGTGCGGGGGACCCTGCCTATGCCCAGTGGGGTCACCCCCCTTCCAGTCCAGAGAGCCCTCTGACTCCCTTTCTGAGTGAGGGACTCTCAGATGGTTCCCACAGGACCAGAAATGGCCCTTTCCGGGATGATGCTCAACCTTGGCACAGCTCCGGAGGCTCCTTGGTCTTCAAGTCCAGTGCTGACCCTTGGGCAACATTTGCCTGAGATCATCTCCTGACACCCGAGAGCCCCAGGGAGAGGGGGAAGGCCCCCTTGTGCACATAGGCGCTAAAGACTGAGCTCCTTAGAAAACAGGGACAAGGATTATCCCTGCAACAGCAAGCAGCCAATTTAAATTTTTGTTTAACTACTTTGTTATTCAATTATTTTCTTTGCCTTTCTAATGAAAAAGAGATCATCTCTCTGGCATGATCTTGGCTGTAGAGAGGCATTAAATATATATGAAAACCTTGTGGCCAGAGGGAAAGCAGAGACAGCCCCGGGCTGAGGGCAGCACGGCAGGGCCGGGAGGGGAAAACCACAGCCACTTCGTTACACTCTCCTCTTTCACTCATATATTCGTGCGTTTAATTATTCATAACAATACCAGTAACTTCTCCACTGACAAAGATGTCCCCATACACCGAGGACAAGGAGAGTGTCCCACAGACGGAAGCCGCGGTGGGTCCTGGGGCAGAGAGCGTGGCACTCCCACAGCCTGGCCGAAATAGCCTCCAGTCACCCGCAGGTGCCCCTCTGCTGTCATCCCCAAATTCTCTTACCTCTCGATGGGACAATAATTGTACAAATTCTGGGATTAAGAATAGAGCTGCTACTCTGGTTTTCATTTATAAGAATAAAAGTGATGACATGCCTAAAACCTGAACTATAAAAATGTCAACTAATAGCATTTCTGGAATAGAGGGTGGGAAGAAATATGCAGGTTACAAAGCATTATTGGATGTGAAGTTCTCCTGACAAAGCTCCACCCATGGCACCTGGGTCTATGCACTGCCTGCTTGGGCAAATTTGATCTGGAGAGCACAGGAAAAGTGAGACCAGGTTCTGGGTATTCACCTTAGAAATGACATCATGTCAAAAGCTGATCTCTCTTTCAAATCACTTTAGCAATATACTGTCTATCTAATTTCCAAAATTCCCATTCCCAGTAAGATAGACCAGTAGTCAGTGTGGATGCTACTTGGAATTACCGACCCGCTGAAACCGGAGGGAAGGCAGTGGCGTGCGAATCTTCAGTAATGGCGACGAGTACATGGTAGCGAATAGTTGTAGCGCTTCCTACCTGTCTGGCACTTGCTAGGTGATTTTTAAACACTAGATCATATCATCAAATCTTTACAGTGACACGGAAATTTATTAATTCATCTGCAAAGCTCTTTTTTTTTTTTAAAAATAAGCAATGTGGGAACTTCATCTCCCTGACTGCATTTTGCAAGGGAGAGACTCACCCAACCTTTCTGGCCACCTCATGCATGGGGGAAGGACTTAAGGAGCTGAAGAATTTAGCAGGAGGGTCTGATCCCGTTCTGCTAAGCACTTTCCCTCTGTCTCCTTTCTGAGCGGCAGGGAAACTGGAAGTTGTGTCTCTCTGCCATTTGGCCTGCGGTTTGCTCCCGCACACAGGCACGCAGTTAGTCCATTTGGCGGAAAGAGCATTGCTAACTCCCTCTGGCTGCTGAACCAGAGTCCCTTTCCAAACAGCTTAGTGGGAAATGTACATGAGACTTGGGTTCCGTCTTCCATCTTATTTCTTGATTGGTTTTGAAACTGTGAGAGGGGGCGGTGGTCAGCTGTCAGCCCTGCCTGCCTTCCGCAGATAGACACAGAGTCCTGCAGCACAGTGGGGGTGGGGAGAGGCCCATGTGGGCGCAGCACTCAACTCCTGGGGTCTGTCTTGGACTGAGGACTCAAAGTCAGAGTCACCCACTGAAGAGTCCCCGATGACGTCCCCACCCCAAGAAGGCTTGTGGATGCCAACTTGGCTGTCCTGATCGTCCTGCGTTAGTGAGGAACACCTTTCCTTCCCATAAATCCCAAAGTCTGGGCAAGTGTAGGGAGCCCCACTTAGATTCTCTTCCTTCAGTAAAGACCACTCTTCAATAGTCCCACAGGTGTGTAAATACATTGATTTGTGAGACTTCCGACAGATGAGGGGCCTGTGCTTGCCTGGGTCACCCACTGCATCGCTCCTACTGGTTCACAGAATGGGAAATGGGCCACCTGTCATGGCTCACCTGGTGCCCCTGGGGATGTGGAGGGAGACGGTGTTGCCGCCCGAGGGACTCCAGACACAGTGCTCCCTGGTGTGTCTGTTCCAGACCCTGCATTGTCCAGATGTGGAAACAGAGGCCGAAGGATGCCACGTGCATCTGGATGCTGAGCTACGTTGTCACCGGGTGCCGAGTCTTCCCCTCCCCTGCATTTATTTCAATGTCTTTCACCAGAGGCCCCTCACCAGCCTGCCTGTCCTCCCCCCACAGCACAGACAGACAGACTCGAGGGCTCACTTTCCTGCCAGGGTTGCCATCCCCAAAAAACCTATATCCCAGGCCGCACGTCTGCTGGCCCTTACCCCTCCTCTTCAGTGTTGTGGGGTCCTTTGTCAGGGGCAAAAAACTCTAACCTGCCAGTGATGGGCTCCATGGGCAAACCATTCGTCATCTTGTGGAGCCCAGCGGTGAGTGTGAGGTGGCTCCCCGGCCTTGTGTATCTGCTTTACACTCTGCGATCGTGGCATGGTAGCCCGCGACACCACTGGAAAAGACGGCAAGACAAGAAAGCAGCTATGTTTCCCCAATGTAGCCACCTCCCTGTCGTTCACACACTGTGGTGCCGCTCTCGGCCCCCAGCACCTGCTCCTGGGCCCCCTGTAGCCGCTTCCCACCCCAGTGTCCAGAGCAGACCTGAGCCTCCCCTGAGAGGGGCTCCATCCCACCACTGGCCACATGCAGGCCTGGCGTGTCCTCTGCAGCTCCTGGCAAATCCTGACTGGCTGGCCCGTGTGTCTCTGAGCTTTGTGGTTTGCACCCAGCACACCAGAGAACAAGCACGAGCTTTTGAAGCCTGGGGCTCAGCAGTGACCTTCTGTACCAGTGCCTCCCTGCACTGTCCCCAGGGCCACTCCTGCTCTCATGGCCTGACTACCCTCTGAGGCGCTCTTCGAGGACAGACCCTCCTTGGTTCTAGCTGTGCTCAGCTTGCTTGCCGGGAGAGGCTGCTGGCCCACCACGAGTGTCCTGGGTTTGCAGCTGAACTATGTCAGTGACCACACATCTAAGGGGCATGGTGCAGGGGTGGGTAAGGGGACAGCACAGTACAGTTGGCCGTGAAAGCCTAATTCTTCACAGCCAATCCTTTCTACCAAGACACTTTCAAAGTCCTGTGAAATATCTGTCTTTTTCTATTTCCCACCATCTATCCCACAAGTCTGTTTCCCTTCTGCCTGGAATTCTGAGTACAGTGATGGAGGATGAGGTTACTCCCTACAGGGACAGCTTTCCTCCCCCGCCCTCTGGAAGCCGGAGGTTCAGCCTGTGACCTCCCCGTCAGACTTTGCATTCTGCAGGAAGGTCCCCTAAGCGTCACTCTAAGGCCTGCAGTGACAAGGGATGTGTGTGACCCTTGTCAGTCACCCCGTCCCGTGCCTGGACCTCACCAGCATCTCTCACGTCCTCCCATTTCCCTGCAGACTGTGCTAGCGACTTCCTCCTCCCTCTCTCCCTCCCCTCCCCCTCTCCTTTCCTCTCTTCCTCCCTCTCCCTTTCTCCCTCCCTCTCTCCCTCCCCTTCCCCCTTTCCCTCTTCCTCCCTCCCCCTCTCCTTTCCTCTCCTCCCTCTTCCTCCCTCCCCCTCTCTCCTTCCTCCTCCCTCTCTCCCTCCCTCTCCCCCCTCTCCTTCCCTCTGCCTCTCTCCCTCCCCCTTTCCCTCTCCTCCTCCCC